>LPNX010357171.1:226219-237888 GCA_001517045.1 Pseudotsuga menziesii
AACCAACACTTGGAGTTGAAGTCGAGTGATATGAGTGATTTGTGGGATTGGTCACAAGTTGTGTGAAGTGATCCTTATGGAGGAGGCGCCACCTCCCATGAGGTAGTGAAGGTAGGCGACCTCACTCCACCTACCATGCCACCTCCTCATTACCACTCACGAATGCAACAACGTCCATGCCAACATACTCGCATGGGCCACATGACACGAGCATGAGGATGATACCTTGTTTTATTCGCATGGTATCCAAACTTGTTTATAAGTGACGCTTTTCACTTAGGAATAAGTTGCCAACATGGGGACAAACCATGCCAATTCACCCAACACATTTAAAAAATCATCTTTTTGACTTTAAAAATTTTTGTCCTATGCCAAAATGTTGCATTTTTAACATTAAAATGTCATTTTGATGCTCCGCTAGCAAAAAATGACCTTAAGTGATGTTTTAATCACCCAAAGCACACAAAAAGTGGGTCGGAGGGTAAAGAGTATGCTCTGAGTGTGAAAACAGGCATCTCCACGCCAAATTGCGCCTCCAGATCAAGTTTTTATGCCATTACAAATTTTTAATTAAACCATTAAAAATGGTCTAAAATAGCAGGAAAAATTATTTTCTTGAGATCAAACAAAAACTTAGGGGACCTAGCACATGTCCATGCGACTCAAAATTAATGCCTAACATGTCCATATACATTGACACATGAGCTTTAATAACCACCTCCCAAGTCCTAACCACCAAGTTGACCATTCCAGCTTTGGAGGAGCCGTGAAAAACTTGAAAATTATAGGTCGTTTATTCAACAACATATAATTAACAAGGAAAAAACACCTTGTAATACCCAGATTGATGTTTAAGTCCTAGGAGGCCAAGTTCCTTACAAAAAACCCATGCTAGCACATTTTTTACAATCTCCCCACAGGGTATGAACATGTGGTAAAAAATGAAAAAAATGGGGCTCTGGAAGGACTAAATTGACTTTTGAACTCTAAAATTAAACAAGTGTTTGTTCACCTTTGGTGGCTCACTGAAAGTCCCACTAAATGCAACCTAGTCGGTAACACTAACGAAGTGAGATTTGATTGGAAAATAAAAGAGAATCTATGCAAGACATCTAAAAGCGAAAATTTTCAATAAATAAAATCCAATTGGTCACTCTTTGAAAGATGCGACGATTTGGCTGAAAGTAGATGCAGGAACCCATCCCTCTCCAAGCAATTCACATCCTGCAAAATAATCAATTTAGCATCCATAAGATAGATGTTGAAATAGTAAAAGATCCATTGAAATGTCTAAGCAAGAGGCGTAACAATCATATGCAAGAACATTCACAAAGTACTCCAAGAGATATGCAAAAGATTTCTTTATTCCAATATTTCCATAGTCAAAAGTCCCCTTTTACAATGAGAGAGAGTCTCAATATATAGATTTGTCAAATACAAAATCTCTAGCTCCAAAAGTATCAATGGATAGGGTCAAAAGATAATACATCAAGATCAACGGCTAAGATAAGACGGATATAATATTCATGGATCACTCAAAAGAAGGGGGGCACACTCCGTCAAAGACACTTAAGGGGGATGTAAGTCATAAGAAATGACTAGGAGTAACCACATAACACCATGGTGGGTACTAGGAGGTAGAACATATCCTTCACTAGTGACACCCCAAGGTACAATCATAACCATAAAACATAAAGTGTCAAAAGACACTAGGACATGTGCCCCAAATAAGATAAGATGATGCCCCAAGTGATGAGGACTAAGACGTGTGGACCCCACAAAGGGTGAAAATCATGTCGGAGGATGTAGAATGCATCACTAATATGTCTCAAATCAAATTAATGCCATTTCTTTTCCCCATTAGACCAAACCAATTTTTTTGCTAGCCATTCTATAATTTTTTATATGCATGAAACATCATCCTGAAAGATAAAAGTGCTTGTAACTCACTGTTGACCATTCCTGGAGATGACCTGAGTGCATAAATGAATCTAGGAACATAGCAATATGGTAAAAACGAGTGGTTGAGTAAATAATTTACATAGCAATAGGGTTGTTTTTAGGAGTTAGAGATGAATAAATTATTGACAAGACGCTTTGCAAAGTTATAAAACTTAATTCAACAACATAACAAGATATATCAATGATCACAATGTGAGAGAATATAGGAATTAAACCAGTGCTGATATGGAGTCACAAAACAATGAATGCCGCTGACAAAAGGGAAAATATTTTGCTGTATACTTGGTCAATTTTAATCATCAAGGACGATGAGTAATTAAAGGAAGCGGATTCCTGATATACCGAATGGTACTGGGAATATGTCTGGATTTGGGAAGAGTGGCTCCCACATTTTCCCGTGCGGAGCCACTCTTCCCAAATCCTGACATATTCCTAGTACCATTCGGTATATCAGGAATCCCCTTCCTTTAATTACTCATCGTTCTTAATAATTAAAATTGACCAAGTATACAACAAAATATTTTCCCTTTTTACAGCAACATTCATTGTTTTGTGACTCCATATTGGCATTGGTTTGATTCCTACATTCTCTATTTTCTTACAGTCACGTTGTGATTATTGATATATCTTGTTATGCTATTGAATTAAGTTCTATAACTTTGCAAAGCGTCTTGTCAATAATTTATTCATCTCTAACTCCTAAGAACAACCCTATCCTTAAAATAGTTAAAACACTTAAGAGCCTTAGAAACTCTTTTGTAGGGGCCACTCTCCTTGGCTTCATTAGGAGTTAAGCCTAAACGGAGGAGTCAGGATCAAGTGATAGTACCTGACTCGAGACTTGCCCCCAAAGACGCACTAAACAACTTGAAGATTTCTGCTGCGTTAACCCCAAGTGTGTAAGAGGTGACAAAAAAGTACACGTAGAATATTCTTCGAAGTTACATTATTTCAACACATGCTTGAAGAACTCAGCTTGGAAACCCTACTCATTTGCTGTTTTTTCACTACTCATAACCCAAATGGCCTCTTTGATATTCCTGTCTGTGAATAAGTAGCATGAAGAAGGCGAAGATGTAATCAGAATATGGGCTACCTAGGAATATCATAGAGAGTAGATGTGTGAGAGAACATGGATGCAGGTTCAAGATTGGATGGGAGAGGAGAATGGTGAGGAAGGATGGTGCACCATAAATGTTTGGGGAGAGGGTAAGGAGAGCACACAAGTCTCGTCTTCTCTGAGAGGTGAAGAGTTGTTTCTTGTGTCGGAGGAGACGATGATAGGAAGCTTTGAGGTTGGAGTAGGTGAATTGGATACGAGTAAAAGTGTGGCAATGTTGATGGTGTAAAACCTTGCATTCCTCATCGTACCATTTGTTCACAAGGCATGAGCAGTTTTTTGGGGGGTGGAAGTGGATTAGGTGGAGTGAGGGTAGGATTTGAGGGTTGCTTCCCAAATGATGGATGAGAGGCACATGTATGTAGAATCAAGTAAGGAGGTTGCTGGCTTGTCAAGAACCTGTTATCCAACATCTGATTCTTTCGTTAGGATTCTGCCAAGAATCCTTTACCAACCATGAGTCTACTGCCCACCGGGGGGTGAAGAGGCGATTGTCAACCCCCCGAAACCCCATACTTCGTCGCAGCTATACATGTGTGGTGGAGCTCAAGTTGCTCTACATGCGTGGTAGAGAGATCAGTGGACAATCAATCAATCCAGGTAACCGAGTCTCAAAGGGAAGCATTTGGCAGACGTGAGAAGAAAAGGGGTATTGTTGGAGATAAGACAAGATAATTTTATTAATGTCCAACTAATGACCATAAAAGTAGGTCAAAAGGATCACTGAATACAATGATATCTTTACAAAGCAGGAATACCAAATGGTCTCCTATAAAAAGGCAAGATGTAGAAAGCAAGATAGTGTTAGATAAAGTAGAGAGTGAGAGCAGGACCGAGTCATGAATAACCCTCCGCTCCAAGTCCAAAAACCCTCAAGTATTAGAGAGAAGCATTTGGCCATTAATTCTCAGGAGATTCATTTTGGGGGTTCGATAAACCCTAGTATGGCACATGTACACACTTGTATTACAAAGCGCTCCATGTGGGTTTGTGTTGTTGGTTACGTGTATGGATACTTGTCCTTTTTTTTGCTAGCTTCTCTCACCTGTTATAGTGTTAGGCTTCCAACCTCTAGCAGAAGACATGAATAGAATAGTTACCACTTTGGATGATTTTGTAGCCTTGTTCTTGTGGGATGCATGGAGGTTAGGGCAGCATTATGTAGAACTGTTACCGACTAGGCTGCACTTAGTTGGACTTTCATTGAGTCGCCAATGTTGAACAAAATACTTGTTCATATTTAGAGTTCAGAAGTTCTTTCGGGCCTTCATGGCCGTTTTATTTTTTGTAACACATGTTCATACCCCCTTGGGGAAATTGTAAAAAATGTCCTAACATTTAAATTTTTATAAAAGGCTCGGCTTATCGGACTTAAGAATCAAGCCGACTAGCCCAGAGTGTTTTTTCTCTTGGTTATTATTGGTTGTTGAACAAACGACTAATAATTTCTGAGTTTTTCACTCACACCTCCAAAGCTGGGGTAGTCATCTTGTTGTTTCGGCCTAGGAAGGTTATTAGAGCCTTCGTGTCGGTGTTTTTCACCATGCTAGGCATTCGAATTGAGTCATATGGACATGTACTAGGTCCCCCTAGAGTTTCGTCAGTTTCCGCAAAAAATGAATTTTTTTGTTTTTTTTAAGCCATTTTTTTAATGGTTTAATTAAAATTTTTCAAAATGTAATAAAAGTCAGATATGGAGTCCGTTCTGATGTGGGGATGCTCGTTTTGACACTTAGAGCATACTTTTTACCCCAGGGCCACTTTTTAGGAGTTTCGGACAGCTAAAACGTCCCATAAGGCATTATTTCACCATCAGAGCGTCAAAGTGGCATTTAATTACCAAAAGTGCATCAATCTAGCACTAAAGGACAAATTTGAATAAGTCAAAATTCAATTTGTTTTATGTTAATATGACATGGCAAAGGGGTCCCATGAAGGAAGCGTTTTATAATTTATTCATCCACTTAAGGGATAGAAAACTTGAGTTTTATTTTAATGTTTATGAAGTAAAGGGTGACGTAAGCTCACTAAGGAGAGACTCACACTAACTTTGGTTGTGGTAGCGAGTAATAAAAGGGATGGACCCTACCTTCATCTCTTGTCATCTATAAAACTTTGGATACAATCCAAAGTGCACACGTCATCTACCAAGGCTTGGGTCAAAGGTTTTATGTCATCTTGTGACGTCAACTCATATAGAATGGAGCTCATGCGTGAGGTTGATGTATGGGTTGCGCTAGCCAAGAGTGGACCCCGTTTATTATCCACATCTTTTAAACACAACCTTGGTTTATAAAATAATACCAATCATTGTTTATTATTTTATGAAGGTAATCGAGTTATTGGTTGGAGGTGACGTGAAGTTTTTTCAAACTCTTGAGCATGCTATTTAGGTTGCACTAGCACTATGTGTGGCCCCTTCTTCACGCTGGCATCACAATGAAAACTTTGGTTATTGAGTTTCCATGCATAAAATCAAAATATGTATTTTGTTGGTGAAGCTCGCGTCTATATGCCGTACTCTCGCATGAGGAGGATGAGGCTTGTGATTTGGAGTGGATTTTGGTTGGTAGAATGAGGTGGCACCTCTTCAATACCAACTATTCAGTTAACTAAAGAATCGGCCCACCGATTCTTCTGACTGATTCAGTTCAACTCAGCTTCACTTAGCTGAACTATTACTTCTTCTGTCAGTGTTGGTGGTGCCCCCCAGGGCTTGTATTTGCTATAAATAAAGCTTTGCTCTCTCATTCAAGCTAGTTGGAATTATATTGGGAAGAGCTAGCTATTGTAATCATTGTTTATTTGAGAAATAAAACAAGACTTTGGAGGTCTATTTGTGTGGTGCTTTGTTGAGTGGATGTACTATCATTGTGCTTTTTGGGGATAATATGTGTTGGATCCATCTTACTTTCCAAATTCCAAATCTAGCTTGCTTGAAGGACTAGTATCAGTTTTGCGAGGTAAATTAAGCTGTTTGTTTACCGCTTCAATTTATTTAGTATGAATGCTTAGAGATGCAAATCGAATATTTCATTTGTTTATGAACATTTTCACATTGATTTCTAAGTATATATGCTGCTGGATTTGACCATTGGTTGTTGAGTTGTGTGAAGTACAGGTTATCTTAGCTGGAGATCGAGAAGATCTTGTTTGATCTTCCTCATTTCTAACACTTTTGTTTGCAGATAAAGTCCCTCGGTGCCCCACAATCAAGCGCCTCAAAGATCTTGTTCTCTAAACCCTCTCTCCCTCTCCTTCTCAAGTATTATTTAAAATTTTACCTTCTCCTTTATTTGAAAAAGTAGTCACGGATTTGAAGTTAAAGGTTCATCTTCATACATAGATCGTAATTACTTTTCATTTTTAGATCTTGCTAAAGTTTAAAGGAATCATCATTTCTTAGTTCAGATCTAGGGTTTAAGCTATGTTATTTTGAAGCCATTATTAGCAGAAAACTAAAAGCTTGTTTTTTTTTAAAGGATAGTAGTTGGTTTAATTCATTATCTGGCTAGTTAGTGCCTTGATTTATTTTCTCTCCTTAAGAAGCAAATAAAGACCATGAGAAAGTAGCTTTCTAGCTCACTTTCTCAGTCATTTTTACCTAGTTTTCATTCTGTTGTTAGTTACAAATTTTTTTGGCAAAATTTGGAAGTTTTTCCAAAGCACTCTTAAAGTGCTTTTGGACACATTCCACTAATATTTGTTGGCTATTTTTTGCAGGTCTACGATAAAAGACAGGAAAACTCTGGCAAATTTTCACAAAAATCAACAAAAGAGAAGACAAACGGAGCTCTCTTGTGCATAAAAATATTTTTCCAATAAGTTGTAAGCCTTTGGATCCCAATTTGAGGACCAAAGTGCACTTTCTTCTGCCTCATTGTAAGAGCAAAATAAAGTTTGAGTAGGCTCATTAGAGCCCGGTCCCCATCCCCCCTAGGGGGATTTGTGTCGGTGTCATTTTTCTGTCTTCTTTATATGTTGTTAGCGTAGTTGTTTTTCTTTATCAATTTTCATGCTTTATTTAAGTTCTGCAAGAGTAATTTGAATACTTACCCACTGCGCTATACCGAAGTACCATAAGGGAAAAGATTTGAGTAGTGCAGTAATTAAAAAAGCTTCAATTTTGTCATGCACTGCTAAGTTAAAATAAACCCCCTTGCTTTCTCGAGTACTGGTTCATGGATAAGGGCTTGCCCGAGTACTGAATCTGGAAAGAGACTCCTGGGTTTTATCTTTTTCTAAATCAGAAAACTTGTTCTAAAACTTTAAAAATAAACCAAGACTCCTTCCCCGTATGCTCTACATCGCTGCATCTTGTCTGATCAGTTGGCTGTATCAGAAAGGGATACGAGTTACTAGATCTAATAGGAAAATCCACACAAGTAATTTTCTCGAGAACTCGAGAGGTTGTAAAGGGTAATCACTACAGAGTCAGGGGGCTACTCCAAGCAGGTTTATCCTCGCCCTGTTGGACACTTGGTATTACCGCTTTAGCACTCAATTCGAAGGGACTTGACTTGTTGGGCCAAACCCACAATTTACCCATTCCTTAATCAATTCATTTAATAATCTAAAATTTACCAACTGAGACACTGCAATACTTTCATTGAGACTACACTAGCAACCCACATTTGCAAGCACTCCTTTCATCTTGGCACTGGTCTTTTTTGTTTTTTTTGCATAAGTCAATCTCGCAATATGTCATTTAATATTGTGTATCTAATTTGAGAGGTGTTGTTAAGGTTAATATTGTTTGCAGTAATTGGTATTTTTCTTAAATTTCATCCATTCCGTATTAAAACTCCTAGAACTAATTATTTCTCTCGTAGAGTAAAAACCCTAGATTTTACTTTTCATTAGGGTCCAGCCCCCTTGGCTTCGCTAGGAGTTGGCCTAGACGGAGGAGCTGAGTATCAGGTGACAGCACTTGGCTCGAACTTGCCCCCAAGGTCGCACCCAGTGGCTTGAAGATTTCTGCCATGTTGCCTGAGGTGCAAATTAGGCGGCAACAAGAACCTAGTTGGATGAGTCATGAGCTTTGTGATGCCTTGCTTGGAAGAAGGATCGATTATTGTATTCTTGATGTTCCATGGAGGTCTTGTTGCTCATTTTGATGCTAGAGTTAAAGACCTAGGATTTGAGGACTAAAACCCTAGGATGAACATGTATACTTGGAGGTTAACACTAGAGTTGTCTTCCAATGTACCTGTTAAGGATAATGCAGCCGCGAGAGCCATTCTTTGGGAGGATGGTACCCTATTAAGTTAACTAGGTGTTAAAGAAATGTAACTGCGGAAGATATTCTATTTGTATTATTATTGTTATTACCCCTTTCGGGGATGTTGTTCCTTCGATTAGGGATGTTATTGATGTATTTGGTCATATAAAGTATCAAGGTAAAACCTCCGGTGTATGTTGGGTCAGCAGTACCCACTAAAGTATTATTAATATGTATTTTTGAGTCTTCCAAGGCAAGTCGGCCCTGGCAGCAAGGAGAAGTCGACCCAGTTGGGTTATTAGGCCTCTCAGCTGATCTGTATAAATAGGAGAGGCGCCTCCCTCATTTGGACAAGTAGAACACTTAAGCAGTTGCGCTAGAGAGAGAAGAGAGTCCATTTGAAGAGAGGAAGCAGTCTAGTCTTATTACTAGGTCTTACACTGTTCTGGGTTGAAGTCTCTATAGAGGAAGTTTTGCTGGGTTTTCCCCACGAAGGTTTCCGAGGATAAATCTTTGTGTTCTCTTTTGTTCTGTTGTGCTTGTTATTCTTTCAAAAATCCTTTTGTTTTGGTATAACAACTTTTAAAATCTTAACATGGTATAAGAGCTAACTTGAAAGAAGACATTGTGCAATAGCTCATCCGACAATCCGACAAGCTAGGGTTTACTATTTCGGATACCTCCCTCCACAGATCAGCTGGAAAACAATGTCCATTCAACTCGCCATAGAAGGGAGCATCTTTTTGTTGAAGCAGTTTTTCATTATGAGGATTTTCACCTTTTGACCTACCACTAGTGCCGGGAGAAACTAGGGCATCAGATTTTTCTAGGTTCTACCCTCAGATTCTAGAAAAGCAAGATATAGTCTAGCTTGCCTTGGGGAGGTGCATCTTTTCCTCCTCTCAGATCTACAAGTGATCACAGTTGGAAAATTAGGGTTTCCTAGCCAAACCCTAGGTCATTCTGAAGCTGGTTCCAGAAAGGTCCTCAAACTGGTAAGTACTATCTCCTTTATTTCCATTTGAGGTTCTCTTTCATTAAAGATGACAAACGATACCAAGCTTGATGAAAAGCTTGAGGGAGCAGAGAACTTCAGAGCATGGAAGTACAGAATCATGCTCATCCTTGAAGAACATGACCTAGATGTCTTTATCAAGGAAGATGTCAAGGAACTAGAAGGAGAAGAGGCAAAGGTCAAACACAAAAAGGATATGATCAAAGTAAAAAGGATCATAGCTAACTCTATCAAGGATCAGTTGATCTCCCAGGTATCTTCAAAGAATACTCCTAAAGAAATGTTTGATGCACTAACTAATATGTTTGAAGGTAAGAACATCAACAGAAGAATGACCTTGAGAAACCAACTCAAGGGTGTGAAGATACAGAAGACAGAAACCATACCATCATATTTCTCTAGAGTATCTGAGATCAAAGAACAATTAGAAGCCATTGGTGATATGGTTGAAGAAGAAGAAGTGGTGATGACCACTTTGAATGGTCTCCCTAAAGAACGGGAATCCTTCATTAGAGGAATATGTGCTAGAAGAAAGCTAACCAAATTCAACAAACTATGGGAAGAAGGTGTTGAATTTTTAGCATTAGCATAAACTTTAAAAATTTGCAGATAAACATAAATAGATCAGCAGTGCAGTAAAAAACACATTCATCACATCGGCACACATGGACACAATATTTTTTACTGGGGAAACCTTCAAAGGACAAAAACCCCAAAAGCATTAATAGCTCATCTCGTAAATGAGATGGCTTAAGAAGTTCTTCAAAAAGTTCCTCAAATCCAGATCTGGATTTTGACCACAGTAACTGTAAAATTCATCAGTAAAAAATTAGACTGATAATTTTACCCACAATTTTCAGAATTACAGAAAATTACCAATTTAGGGCTTTCTCAGAAAAATTGAGATTTTCTCTCTCCTGCCTGAAAATATTAGACTGCTGAAATCTGCCCAAAAAAATCAGCCTGCTGAAATCTGCCCAAAAAAATCAGCCTGCTGAAAACTGTCTGAAAATATTAGACTGCTGAAAATTGCCTGAAAATATCAGACTGCTGAAAATTGCCTGAAAATATCAGACTGCTGAAATCTGCCCAAAAAATTCAGTCTGCTGAAATCTGCCCAAAAAATGGAATGCTGAAGATAGCTGTGCAAAAAATGCTGAAGATGGACTTTGCTGATAAAACCCTAGCTGAGGGTTTGAACATAAGACAGTCTTCTTCTCCTGTGAGAGCAAAAGTGTGTGTAACAAATGCGAAGGCTTGATCTTCTTTTATAGCCTTTGTTCACCTCTAAGTGGACAAGATTAGGAAAAATAAAAATAATAATATTTTTATTCTTTCCCTAATTTCACTTTCAGTTTTACCAAAAAAAAAATACTTTTATTTTTTTTTCTTTGACTTTTGACTTTGGCCTTTTACCAAGTGCCCCTGTGGTCATTACCTGTGGTACCTTTTACCAAAAAGGGTACTTTTATTTTTCTTCTTTGACTTTTGACTTTGGCCTTTTACCAAGTGCCCCTGTGGTCATTACCTGTGGTACCTTTTACCAAAAAGGGTACTTTTATTTTTTATTTCAAAAGTACATCATCATAAACCAAGAGAGTTATTAATGCTTTTATCTCACACACTGTGTGACACCTAGATCTGGTACCAGGGTAACTTAACCAAGGGTAGCTAATCCTTGGAGAAGCACACCAAGCCCATAGATCAAGTGTCAAAGTGCCACACACATGCCCGGACCCAGTCTAGGGCTTACAATGTCTTCATTCTCCTAGAGAATGGCTACTCAGAACTAAGCTGAGTCTACCAGTCCCAGACTGGTCTACATCGTGGTCCCGGACCAGATGTCTACTCAACACAAGGTTGAGTCTACCCAGCGCAGATCTGGGTTTATAACATGGTCCCAGACCAGATATCTACCATTCAACAGAATGGTCACTCAACACTGGGTTGAGTCTTCACCGTGGTCCCGGACCAGGTGGTCCCATTCTCCGAAGAGAAGGGCTCTCGATGCTGCTCAAAAAAATCAACAGAAGGTGTACAAGAAGAAGGAAGAATAATCAACAGAGAAGAGAAGCTAAATGACAATGAAGGTCAGGCTCTAGCTACACACACGAAGAATGGAAGATTCAAAAGGAAGAATCAAGGTACATCTCATAGAAGATCACCTGACTTCAAGAAGAACTCTTGAAGGGATTATTCATCTTTTGAATGTTACTCATGTCACAAGATGGGACACATTGCTAGACATAGAAACTAAGTCACCTGACACGAAGACACGGGACACGGAGGACACGGAAAAACGAGTATCCGACACGGACACGGCGACCCCCGGAATCAGGACACGGAGGACA
>LPNX010357171.1:238118-260575 GCA_001517045.1 Pseudotsuga menziesii
CAGCAAAAAAACCCCTAATTTCATCACTTTTCACAGGACACGTTACAAAAGCGTGTCGGACACGCGTTGACCAAGTGTCCCAGGGATAAGACACGTTACAAAAGAGTGTTAGACACGCGTTGACCACGTGTCCCAGGGATAAGACACGTTTTGACCACGTGTCGGACACGTACCGTAGCGTGTCTTCACGTGGACACCGCGGGTACGGACACGTGGGCCAGTATGGACGTGTCAGGTAACTTAGCATAGAAAGATCAGTTTAAGAAGAAGACCAAAAGTACCATGCCCATGTAGCTGAAGAAAATGAATCAGTCAAGGAAAGAACCACAAAAAATGAAGACTCTAGTGAAGAGTATGTCCTAATTTCAGCTCTCACAGGTGCAGTCACTCATAGAAGTGACACTTGGCTCATAGACAGTGGTGCTTCCAAACATATGATAGGACATAAGGATTCACTCTCTTGCCTTACCCAAAAAGACCATTCTCACAAGGTACGACTTGGAGATGACTATCAGTACCCCATCAAAGGAATGGGAGAAGCCTCTTACAAATTAAGAACTGGAAAGCTCATGAACATGAAAGAAGTCTTATATGTTCCAGGTTTAAAGAAGAATCTTCTTTCCATCTCAACTCTAGATAAGAAAGGGTTTAGAGTTGCATTTGTAGATGGTGAAGTCCTTATGTGGCCGAAAGGGAAAACAATAGATGATGCTACTGTAATCGGTGTCGAAGAAGGAAGACCTTACAAATTGAAAGGACACACAGATTCAACTCTTAGTCCATGTGGACTATGGCATATAAGACTTGCTCATGTAAACTACAAAGCATTACCAATTATGAGCAAGGTAGGCATAGGTATAACAGAGATCCAAATCAACCATGAAGGAGTATGTAAAGGATGTGATCAAGGAAAGAACACCAAGAATCCATTTCCAAGTAGTAACAACAAAGCAAAGGGGATCTTGGACATTGTACACTCAGATGTGTGCAGACCGATGTCAGCTATTTCCTTAAGTGGGTATGTATATTATGTCTCCTTTATTGATGATTACTCTCGTAAGACTTGGATATACTTCTTAAAAGGCAAAGATTAAGTATTTGGAAAATTCAAGGAATTTAAGGTTCTTGTGGAGAATTTATTTGAAAAGAAGATCAAGATCTTAAGATCAAATAATGTCATGTCCCCAATTAAATAATTTCCAAATAAGACTACTTGCAAATAATGTTTCACCAACCTACTAGTTTCCTAGGTTGAGATGGAGACATAAATTTTGTAATAAGGGGATATGGGACCCAAAAGGACTTTAGTTTATTATATTCACATTTAAATGGGTCACATAAATGATAAATGCTAAGAAAATAAGGTGGCATGGATTCATGAAGACATTTGGAAGCTTGTGGAGCCTTTGGATGACTAGATTCCCCACACACTTGGCATAATATTCATCCAAATTCGAACACATGGGTAATGTAACGCTATTGGAGGGTTATGTGGTGTCAAATATCATATAACGAGCCAAGGAATTCGAATAGGTAAAGGGGAGTAACTCCCATGGAAGAGGAAGAGACTAGAAGACAAAGTGTGCCACTTGGAAGGAAACTCTATGCACTCTATGACAACAAATGATAGAAGATTCTATGACAAATATGACAAATTCAGACATGATTGCTGACATATGACAAATCTGATGGCACACTTGTTGGAGTGATTATTGCGCCTTGCTGAGGATAGTTGGTTCCCAAGCTTTGATTTATGATGTATGGCTTTGTAATCTCATGTCCATATTCTCTGTAAGTTGAAATATCAAGAATACACATTTTAGAGACTCGCATTCCCTTGTTCTTGAATAACTAGTTTTCATGGTTTTGGCTTCAATATTGAAGTAGCTTTATATCAGATTTGTATGAGGACATTTATATGAGTTTTATGATGATGGGGAAGCAATATATGATGTATGGATCTATAATATTATATCCACATGCTTTGTAAGTCGAAATATAAAAAATACATGTATGAAAAGCTTGCATACTCATGCCCTTGTATCACTAGTCTTCATGGATTTTGGCTTCAATCTTGAAGTAGTTTTATACCAGATTTGTATGAGAGCTCTTCTATGAGTTTGAGGATGTTGTGACAGCCATATATGATGTATTGCTCTGTAATTTCATGTCCATATCCTCTGTGGATCGAAATCCAAGAAACTCATGTGTGAAAAGCTTGCATTCCCATGCCATTGAATCACTAGTTTCCGTGACTTTGGCTTCAATCTTGGAGGAATATTGTATCAGATTTGTGGGAGGGTTTTCCTTTGATTTTTATGCTGTTGGGGAAGACATTTGTATTCCATATATTACTACCATGTTTCATATTACTCTCAGAACCATATATTCTAACTTTCCTATGTCAAAGTCTAGCCAGTAATGCAATTTCCCTTAGGCAATTTCTATGAAAGTTACCCTACAAATGTTGCAGATCATAAGCCATTTGCAGAATTTAATAAACATGATTAAGGACAGTCATTGATGTCTAATACTCATTCCCATACTTTGTTTTGAAGTTTGGGAGGGTCGTACTTGATTTGGAGAGCTAGTTTGGCCATCACCCTTGGGGGGATTTGAACACAATTTCCCAGTAAAATTGCATTGTTTCACCTTAACCCAAAACAAGTCTGCAGAGGTTTAAAGTCTGCTAAAAAGTGTCCATATACCATATTGGGATGTTACAAGACTCACCATACCCTTACATTTCAAATTTGGGACCATTTGGTGAAATTTGGTACCCGTTAAGCTCAAATTTTGCTTGAATTGCACTTTTCTCCAAAATTCCAAAAAGGGACATTACAGATAATGGAGGAGATTTCACGTTAAATGAATTCAAGGACTTCTGTAGAGAAGTTGGGATTAAGAGGGAGCTTACCACACCCTATAATCCACAACAAAATGGAGTAGCTGAAAGAAAGAATAGATCCATCATGGAAGCAATAGACCAATGATCCATGATTAAGATATGCCTATGCATCTATGGGAAGAAGCAACAAGAACTGTAGTCTATGTCTAGAATAGAATATCTCACAGTGGTCTTGGATACAAAACACCAGAAGAAATGTTCATTGGTGAAAAGCCCGAAGTAAGCCACCTAAAGATATTTGGTTGTCCCGTATACCTACATGTTCCAAAAGAGAAAAGATCAAAGTTGGACCCTTTAGGAAAGAAGGGAATATTTGTTGGATACCGTGAACAATCAAAAGCTTATAGAATCTATATTCCAGGATTCCGCCAGATCAAGATCAATAGAGATGTTACATTTGATGAAGATGCAGCCTTCACCAAATCTAGAAAGATCCTTGCAGATGAGGATCATGAAGAAGAGAAGGAGGCTCCTAGAGCCACATAAGTTATCAAACCACCAGGTAGAGACATTGAAGAAGCTCCTATACAAGAAGATCATGACGTTGCAGAACCTCAAGGACTTATTGAAACAACCCAGAAGATGATCTCAACAAAAAGAAGACCAACTTGGGCTCGTGATGTAATTAAGGAAGCAGAAAGATATGGTGCACCAAAAGGAAGCAAAAGACAAAGAATACATTCAAATTATGTGGCACTAATGAACAATATTGTTGATGAAGAACCCACATGTTTTGAAGAAGCTTCGAAGAAGAAGGAATGGATGCAGGCCATGATCGAAGAATACCAGTCAATAATAAAGAATGATGTTTGGGATGTAGTGCTAAGGCCAAAGGACAAGTCAATAGTTTCTTCAAAATGGATTTTTAAGACAAAGCATTCAACAGATTGAAGTATTGAAAAGTTTAAAGCAAGATTTGTGGCACGAGCTTTTTCACAGAAGGAAGGAATTGATTATGAAGAAACTTTTGCACAAGTAGCAACATATACTTCTATCAGAACTGTCCTTGCCTTGGCAACCAAGATGTAATGGAAGCTACATCAAATGGATGTGAAAACAACTTTCCTAAATGGAGTCATAGAAGAAGAAGTATATATTGAACAACCACCCGAATTTGAAACCCACGACAAGGAAACACATGTATGGAAATTAAAGAAAGCTCTATATGGGTTAAAACAAGTACCTAAAGCATGGTATGGAAGGATTGATGGATTCCTAATGAATTTGGGCTTTAGCAAGAGTAAAGCTGATTCCAACCTTTATTATAAGGTTGAAGATGATGGAATTATGATATTACTATTGTATGTAGATGACTTATTCTTGACAGGAAAGGAGATGCTCATCAATGAATGTAAGAAGAAACTTGCAACAGAATTTGAGGTGAAAGACCTTGGCACAATGCACTGTTTCCTAGGTCTTGAAGTATGGTAGTTACATGATGAGATTTTCCTGAACCAAGGAAAGTACAGAATAGAGATTTTGAAGAGATTTGGGATGTTATATTGCAAAGCAATTAACACTCCGATGGTGACAAACTTGAAGCTACTAAATAATGATTCTTCAGAAAGAGTAGATGTCACATTGTACATACAAATTATTGGCTCACTAATGTATTTGACAAATACAAGACTAGATATATGTTTTGCTGTGAGCACTTTGAGTCAATATATGGTGGAGCCCAGACATGTTTATCTAGTTGCAACAAAACATGTGATGAGGTACCTGAAAGGTACATTGGACTGTGGACTTAGATAGACATCCGACAATGAATTCAGATTGTGTGGCTATACTAATTCAGATTGGGCAAGAAGTGCTGAAGATAGAAAGAGCACTTCAGGATGTTGTTTCAGTTTGAGATCAAGTGTGATCTCATGGATTAACAGAAAGCAAACAAGTGTTTCCATTAGTACAGCGGAGGCTGAGTACTTTGCAACATGTTCAGCCTGTAAAGAAGTAGTGTGGCTTCGCAAACTATTGGCAGGATTGTTCGTTACCGAGATGGATGCAACTGAGATCTATTGTGAGAACCAGAGTTGCATCAAGTTAACATAGAACCCAGTGTTTCATAATAAATCAAAGCATATAGAGATAAAGTATCGTTGCATTTGGGCCATGGTACAGAGAGGAGCTGTGAAGCTCCAGTATGTTCCTATAGAGGAACAAGTTGCTGATGTGTTTACTAAGGCTCTGTCTCATGTAAAGTTTGAACACTTTCGAGACAAGCTTGGTGTAGTCCGAAAGGACCTCCCTGAAAAGAGGGAGTGATGATAAGACTATTATTGAGGATGAGATGGCAGTACAGAAAAGGCCAATGTGTCTGCAGATGTTGATGAGATCCTACATTCACTTGTAGGATGGTCCTGTAGACAAGAGCACTCTCTTGAGAATGGTCCTAGCACTGACAGGCTGAGGATGGTCTATGATGATAGTACTCTCTTATGGAGAGTGATTCTACATTCACTTGTAGGATGATCCCGTGGAAAAGAACACTCTCTTGACAGTAGTCCTAGCACTAATAGGCCGAGGATGGTCTGCGATGATAGTACTCTCATATGTTGAGTGGTCCTGCATTTTGTTGCGGACAAGATCTGCATTCAGTTGCAGACAATGGTATCCTCTCTGAGGATGGTCTCGTGGACAAGAACACTCTCTTGGGAGTG
Source organism: Pseudotsuga menziesii (assembly GCA_001517045.1). Classification (NCBI taxonomy): domain Eukaryota; kingdom Viridiplantae; phylum Streptophyta; class Pinopsida; order Pinales; family Pinaceae; genus Pseudotsuga; species Pseudotsuga menziesii. Next base: position 243,687 of record LPNX010357171.1, read on the forward strand.
GTCCTAGGACTGATAGGCTGAGGATGGTTCGCGATGATGATACTCTCATATGTTGAGTGGTCCTGCATTTAGTTGCGGACAAGATCTGCATTCAGTTGCAGACAACGGTATCCTCTCTGAGGATGGTCTTGTGGACAAGAACACTCTTTGGAGAGTGGTCCTAGCATTGATAGGCTGAGGATGGTCCGTGATGATAGTACTCTCTTATGGAGAGTGGTCCTGCATTCGCTTGCGGACGAGTTCCTGCATTCAATTGCAGATGATGATGTTCTAGCATTTAATTATGTCGTTAGCGATTTAACTAAGTATTTATATACTGATAGTGCAGGTGATGCTCGAGATGATGGTAGAGATGATGATGCTCGAGATGATGCCAGAGATGATGCTCGAGATGATGGTAGAGATGATGATGCTCGAGATGATGCCAGAGATGATGCTCGAGATGATGGTAGAGATGATGATGCTCGAGATGATGCCAGAGATGATGCTCGAGATAATGGCAGAGATGATGATGATGTTCGCGATGATAGAGATGTCCATGATAAGAATGTTCCACAGATGATGATGATGATGTTGATGTAATTGTGAAAAATTCCTATGACAAATAGATTCCAGTCAGTTGTACAGATGTGTTGTTGTGACGTAGAATACCTTCCTTGTTAAGAGGGAGTGTTAAAGAAATGTAACTGCGGAAGATATTCCATTTTGATGTTGTTTCGGAGATGTTCCGGAGATGTTGTTCCTCCGATTAGGGATGTTATTGATGTATTTGGTCATATAAAGTATCGAGATAAAACCTCCGTTGCAAGTTTGGTCAGTAGTACCCACTAAAATATTATTAAAATGTATTTTTGAGTCTTCCAAGGCAAGTCGACCCTGACAGCAAGGAGAAGTCGGTCCAGTTGGGTTATTAGGCCTCTCAACTGATTTGTATAAATAGAAGAGGCGCCTTCCTCATTTGGACAAGTAGAACACTCAAGCAGTTGCGCTAGAGAGAGAAGAGACAATCCATTTGGAGGAGAGGAAGCAGTCTAGTCTTGTTATTGGGTTTTACATTGTTCTTGGTTGAAGTCTATATAGAGGAAGCTTTTGTAGTGATTGTAGACACTGAGAGGGGGGGTGAATCAGTGTAAAGCAATTTTTACAACTTTTCTTGACCTGTCACACTTAACTACCAATTCATCATTTCATTATTCTACCAATCTCATAATCATTTCATAAACTTCATCATTCACATATCATAGCATTTAACTCATCAAGAACCATAACACAAAATAACACCACACCATATAAATTTGTAATCTTTTTATATTAGTTTTGGTTCGGCTACAACCGTTAGGCAAAATCAACACCTATTGATATGGAGAGCACCTACTCTGCATCCAGGACCATGCCTGGTTTTCTTAGACCCTGCTAAGAAGGGTTTGAGGTATCCTAACCTCAAAAGCAAGACAAGCTTGCATTTACAATTAAAGCTTACTGTCACATCATCTCATCAATCACTTGTCTCTGTTCTACTGCTGGTCAATACTGCTGATCAACTACTCAACACTCTAGTCTGTTCTTATGCTGCTTAAGCATCATCATAACCGCTGCTCACTATCAAGTCATCATACACAAGAGATCTGTGTCACATCATCAAAGCTGCTCATCACATCAGTTGTTAGTCATTATTCTGTCAGGCAGACCATAACCATGAATACATCATATTGTCCATTAAATTGCTGTCATCATCATCAAATCAATCTGCTCAACATTTGTCACTAGTCATGTCACAACCCACTTCAGTGGCTATTGCTGCCAATGTCAAATCAAGTTATCAATCATGAAGAGGATTACTCATATACTGCTCATGCAAGTCTGGTCATATACAATTTTCCTGCTGCTCTAAGATGTGTCATACATCATACTTCAGTAGAAATCCACCTTTGTCCATAGTTCATCATAATAAACTTCATCATGATCTTTAAAATAAGAATACCTCTGGCTCCCTATAAGCTTGAATATGCATATAGTTAAGCTTCAAAGATAGTCATATCTTGGTCAGACTTTGACTCAGTAAATTTACAGCAGACTGTATGCACCATCAACATCATCAAGCTTCAACTATTCAAGCTACAGCAGACTTTGATCATCATTACTGCATAAGTCTTGTAGCAGACAGGCCTCATTACTGTATGTGTTCACTGACTGTTCATATTGCATTCTTCCATGCTTGATCCCTTGAATTTTGAACTTGCACCATACAAACTTCAGTCAAAGCTTGGCTAGTGACTTCTGCAACTTTGGTGATGATCACCAAGGGTTTATGTGCTGGTACAAGAGTTCTGAAGAGATCCTTACAGCAGCAACTATATCATAGAATTTGGTCATCAAAGTATCAAAAACATCATCAAGGTCTGCAACATAGGGCACCATCACCATAGGGTATCAACGAGTATACATGTACAAGGCATCATCAAGACAAGGCACCATCAAGACATTATCAACATCAGAGAGTTAGTCTTCACACATCAGTATACCACTGTCCATACAATCACTATGTCTCACTATATATTCACAGTATGGATGCCACCACTGTTCTGTATACTTCTGTATTATTAGACCCTTGGACTGTGTATATAGTAGAAGACTGAAATACTCACTCCATCAGCGACCTCCCTTCCTTCATCCTCAGACTGTGTAGGTGACCTTTAGTTATCATAGTGTATATCATCAATGGTCCACTTCACATATCACTGATCACCATTACTTATGCATCCATGTTTATATCACTGTACACACTTCACCACTGTAAGTATATCATCACTTCCTTCTTCACCACTTCGCTGTATACACACCACTGTGTATAGTTCATAAGAGCATCATTTCATTACTGTATACTTCTCTGTGTAATACTATATATCATGACCGAGTATATTCCCAAATACCACTGTACATTCACTCATACATTATCATACATACCTTGTACATCATCATCATCATCAAATCTTCATCATCTTAGTGCATAGGAGAGCCTTATATCATATATCATACTTCATTATTATAGAGTGTACATCAACATCCAAAATACATCATCAAAGTGTATAGATCACAACACTGTACTGTATGCCTCACTTTAAGCATCGTGTGCATTCACTGTATATGAACAGTATACTACACAAACTACTGCTCACTGTTCATCATCCCTCATCAGGTCATTTATCATCATATTATGTACATCAACATGTCATTATAGTGTGTAGTATGCATCATCATCAAAACATCATACAGTACACATATTTACAGCATTTACAACGATCTTTACTTTATACACAGTGCTGGTCAATGCTTTGTGTATGTTAAAAAAAACTAACCTTGGACTGTGTATGTGCTTCAGGTGACTTCAAACTGTTCAAGCATTGTACATACCTTATTACTGTTCATGTCATATGTACAAGACTCCAAACAGACTTCAAACTGTATATATCATGTTGTGGATGATTTCAACCTCCAAAGACCATGGTGAATAACTTGGTTCTAGCAGTAACAGACACCCAAAAATCAGACTGTTTTGATGATATCAGATTTGTGTAAATGCTGGTAAAAACCCCACCACCAGTCAATCTTCAAATGAGTCCAGACTTGGAAGACAAGCTGGGACTGTGTGTTCTGAGAAAGAGACTCCTCCAAGACGCTGCTGCTGCAAAAATTGACTTGTAATTTTCATGCCCAACGCAATTATTTATCCACACACAGTGATGATCATTTTGCAGACACGTCAAATTGGGACTGTTCCTCCATGAAATTCAAGACTGTTCACCAGAATTCTGAGATGAAATGTAGATGAGTGAAATTCACAACTATTTGTATTCTGTGGAAACCCTAGCTGCTGAGCTTGGATGAACTGTAGCAGGCTTACCACGCACTGCTGCCACCATCTCTGCTTTCACTGAAATTCGGAGCTGTTAAACAAAAATAATTAAAAAAAAAATTAAAAACCACAGTTCACTGCTGCTGCTGCTAAGCCCCGAAATTCTCCTCGAAAATATTTCAGACTGCTCCCACGAATTTCCTTCATTCAGACTGCTCCCACGAATTTCCTTCTATTCTGCGGCTGCCTCAGTTAAAAAATCGCAGAGCTCCACCGAATTTTCCATTATCAAAATGAAGATTTGCGAGGGGTATTTGGCCGACATGCATATATTTATTTTTTTTATTTTAATATTGAGTTGACTTGCTATATTGTTTGACTGAGCCGACCTTGCATAAATGTTTGACTGAGCCGACTTTGCGTAAATGTTTGACTGAGCTGACTTTGCCTGGTTTGCAATCTTTGAAACAAATCAACAAATTAGGCAAGGGCTTCATCATTATCATTTAAACTGCTGTAGCTTTTGACCAAGGATTCCATGCATATGTACATGTCCACGATCTCCATTAGCTTCTTAATAAAGCCAGAATTGTGGTCTTCATGACTCAACCATATTCAAGGGTTGCATACCCTCAAGTTGTTGTAAGTCATTGTCGTAGTCATTAACTGAGTTTGCCATATCATCAACAATGTCCATCAAGCAACAGGCAAAGGCTTCAAGGACTTTGAAGGGCATCAAGGTCTTCATTAAGTGGCACCTATCCGATGCGAGGGCTTTATGACCCCATCAAACTACAACTGACCACAAAATGGGTCAATGATGTTTCTTCCACCTGTCAAGGGCTTCTCTATCATCCACAAGGGCTTTCATCATCATTGGCAAGGTCGTGGCATCAAGATCTAGTCTTGTGGGTACAGGGACCTTGTCCATGTTGGCATCAATGACAATTTCATCAACAATCTCCCCCTTTGTCATTGATGACAACAACTCATGCTCCCCTATGAGCATGCTCCCCTTTTTGTCTGCATCTCTCCCCCTTTGGCATCAATGGCAAAGGGTGTCCACATACCTGTCTCTGAAATCTTTGATCACTACTGACTGCTCCCCCTGTCAATATGCACGATCCTAGGACCTGTTTGTATGCCTGGAGTAACCATCCTTTCTTCGTTGAGTTCATCCTCCAGCCTTATGAACTCAAGGTGTGCTAAGGTCTTTGAGAGACCTTACACTTGGCTTGCCATATGGCAGCCATCCTCCCTGCTCTGATCAGCTTCTTCTATCTGCAACTGCTCGGTCTTCCTCATCCATACTTGCTTCTTGACATCCATCTTTTCATTATTTTCTCCATTGTCCTTGGCGGTTTTCTTGGCTGAGCTATATGTCAGTCTTCTCATATCATTCCAACAATTTTGTGCTTTGTGCTCAAATTTGTTGCATGACCAGCACCTTCCATCACTTCTTAGATTGACTTCTTTTCTCCATCCTTGAGAATGTACTTGACTGTAGGTTCTTGTCTTTTGATTTTCAAAATTTTCTGAATTTGTCTTCTTCCAGGGTTCACCAGTTCTTCTTGCTTAAGTGTATGAAGAACTCCTTCTTGGTTGACTTCTTTGACTGGCACATTCATGGGCTTTGTGTCCAAACCCACTGCAGGTGTAGCATCTCAATGTGTGACATGTGGTAGCAATATTTCCGACTTGATTGCATGTCCAACATCTAACTGATTCATTGGGGCTTCCAGCCCTTCTTCTTCCATAGAAACTACAATCCATAGCCTTATGACCAAAGTCAGAACAAAAATAACAATAGCCATTGAAGCCACTTTCATACCTGGGTCTTGTAGTTGTTTCCTTTATGAAGCTGCTTTGATGAACAGACCTAACTCCTTGTTTCATCTTTGAACTTCCAAAATCCTTGTTGTCATGTGCTGGTGCCTGGGGAGCAGCTTTGGATGTTGATGGACCTGCTTCTGGAGTCTTCAGAGACCAAGTGTCATTTTCAGATTTTTCTTTGTTCTTCTTGTAACCAAGACCAGTTTTGTCGAGTGGAGATCTTTGGCAATCTAAGATCTTATCTAGGACTATTGAACTGTGCTGGAGTTTGACCAAGGCTTCATTCTTCTTATCTTTCTTCCTGAGACCAACTACCTCCAATTCCAGCTTCTGGACTTTCTCCTCCTTTTCTTCTAGCTGACTCTTCAAGATTTCTTCTATCCTCTTGGCTTCCTCCAGCTGAGTCTTCAGGTCATGATTGACCTCTCTAGTTTCTTCAAGCTCTTGAGCAGGCTTTTCTGATTCTTCCTTTTGACTGGTTAATTCAATCTTCAATTGTTCAACTTCAGCATCCTTGTCTTTCATTTGATCTCGCAACTCTTTGTCCTTGTCTTTGAGCTTTTGAAGCAACACTTTCATTGACATGGTCTTCTGCTGATATTCATTCAAGGAGTCCAAGATTTCTTTTTTGAACTTCGTGAAATCACTCTGGTTCAGATTTACTGTGTTTAGCAACCAATTGGCTCTAAGATCAATATTTAACAATGTGAGATGTATCTGATGTGTAGTCTTTGATAGCCTTTCATCATCTTCTGCAAGAACCTTCTCAATTTCATCACACAAGCTATCATTATAATCACAAGAGTCTATACCTTTACTAGAGTCCTCCTCTTGTTTATCTTCTTCTTGATTTAGCTCTTCTGGGGGCTTGTCTTCTGATTTTTGATCTGTCTTTTCAGGTTCTGGTCTTGCCCTCTGATACTCACTTTCCACCTTGATCCATAGGTCTTTTGCCGAAGTGTACTCTCCTACACTTTCCTTCACTGAGCTGGGAAGTCCATCCATGAGGAACTTCAAGGCTGTAGTGTTGTCCTTTTTCGCTTCCTTCTGTGCAGCTGATTTTCCTTTCTTGTTTGATGGAGCGGGTGGATTGATGACAATTTCCTTTCTTGTTTGATCTAGGGTTTGATGCAGGCTTATTTGGGTGATGTCTAGGGTTTCCAGACTTCTCTTGTTTGAGCGCTCTCTTGAATTGGACTTCCACTAGCTTATTGCTTCTCCCTCCTCTACATGGGTGAGTCGTATTCTGTTTAGAGGCTGCTGTAGTATGTTTTTAGGTTGTCATACTCTGTTTGAAGGTGCTGCTACTGTGTTAGAGCTGGGCCGCTGTTGTGTATGGGCTGTTAGTGTTGATTAAAGTTGTCATTGATGCCAACTGTTCCCTGTGAGGGTTTGTGGTTGTCTTGGTGCCCTTTGTGGAGCCCCTGAGGGTTAGTTTTTGGTTTGTGTTGTTTGTGTCAAAGGAAACCTTTTGACTTTGTCCAAGCCCAAGATTGAAGCCCTTGGAGGTCTTGGGACAATGGAAAAATCCTTGGTTACCCGTTGACTTGGTTAAGTGCCCCTTAATTGTATCTTGGTCCCATTTGAGTCGTGTTGTATCCATTGCTCTTGGTTGTCTTTTGTTGTCTCTATGTTGCTTGTACTTGTTATGGTCTCTTTGTTTGATGATGTTGATATCCTACATGTACCTTCACATATGATAGTTTGGTCCTTAAGCCAACAAGCCTGAATCTTGGAGCCCTTACTTTGTTATGGATGCACAATATTGATATAGAGCTCTTGAATCCCATAGATGAACCCTTTGGTGTTGAAGCCTTTATACTTGCATGGTCTTTAACCCACAAGTTTGATGGAGATATGATTGAAGCCCTTGAAGTCTAGAATCTCTCTTGCTTGATGATGATGAAGTCATATGGTAATGAAACCCTTGTGCATGCCCTTAAATCCCTTAAAAGAAGATTTCAAATTATTTTTTGATGTCCTGCACAAATTGAAGAAAATAAAGGTGAAGGACCATATTATTACAAGCAAGCCCCTCCTAGGGAGATAGTCCTCATCAAGCCGTTTCCATTGATATGTGAAGTGTCTCCTAACTCCTTACGGTTGATGAGTTTTGATTTTTTAAAGTTAATGTATTAAGTTGCCCCTTTACAAGTAGGTCGACCTGCTAAAAGAATTCAATTAATTTTTAATTAAAACTATTACAAGTCAGCTAGACATGTGAATAAATCCTCCACGACCTATATAAATAGAAGATCAAACATTTTATTTGTTCATCAATCAAGTCTCTCTTTGGTATTTCGCAACTCTTGGAGAAAAGTGCGAAACTTTGTGGAGGAGAAATTTTTGGGCATCTTTGAGGATTGAAGAGATTCACCAAAATTGACACAACTTTCTCATACGGAGTTAGAATTACAAAATTCTTGACTCGTTGGAAATCTTGTTGTGAGGGCTATGTGATGACATGAGCTAGAGTTTCTTTTGGTTTGTCTATTGTTTCTTCATCTTGTGATCTTCGAAAAGGTATGGTTCATGCTTTTGGGTTTCTCTTGTGACGACACATGTCTCTCATGGATAGAGTTCATCTTTAATCTTAGTATGTGAGCCTTTATATTGGTATATCTCTTTGAAGTCATTGAATATGTTATGGAGGCTATGGTGATGGTTATCTTGGCATATGTCATGATGTGATCTTGATGATTATCTTGGATATTGTTGGCATAGATCTTGGTGTTTATCTTAACTGTTGTATGGTGTAGTATTGAATGAAAAGTTGACATGTAAGTAATAGATCTTGTGAGTGATTTATTTGATCAACCTAAGTGTTTTCTTTGAAAACTAGTTTGAAAAGTGTTGATCATTGTGTCTTTGATCTAAGTGGAGCTCGACTGTTATTGACTGTAAATGACAACCTTTGACAGTATTGTAAGTGACTATTTGCTTGATATTGGTTTGATTTGTTGACTTGATTTGAGTGGAGTGAAAAATCCTTTTGTGTTTAAGAGTTTATGAGATTGATTGGGTTTGACATAGTTGGTTAAGTCTTTTATCTTCTTGGCTGAGGTTAGTTGGTTGAAGTTTATCATGTTTAACTGTCAGGTCTTCCTTGACTGTGATTGGGCTTGGTAGTGGTGTAATTGAGTTGAGTGTGATTGGACAAAGTTTGGTTGACCGTATGTGAAGTCTCTTGGTTTCTCAAATGTATCTCTTACTTGATGAACTAGGCTAAGTAAGAAGGTTTGGTTGACTGTTAGAGCACTTGATTAGATTAATGGAAGTAGATGATTGATTTGGGACAGGTACACAAGCAACTTGGTTGCTACAGTTGAGCAGTATTGGCACAGGTTTCCTTATGTGTAGTTGGTTTGACTCACACTGGATGAGTTGTATGAGCGGTTGGTTTGACTTAGGTGGACTGAGTTTGGTGAGCAATTGTTTAGCCTCAGATTGGCTGAGTTGGATGATGTGAGCAACGGATTGATTATACATATTGTTTTGCACAGGTTGTTGGTACAAGTGTGGTGCAACGATCAGTTGATGAGAAGTGGTCAGATGATGAGTAGTGACAGTTGATGAATAATGGTCAGCGGTAAAAATTGATGAGCAGTGTTCAACAACGATAGTTGTTGTGCAGTGTGGTTCAGGTTGAGCAGTGTGGTGTAGTGTAATACAGGAGTTGATTAGCAGGCCCGTAGGATTAGTGCGGTTGGGTTCAACAGTTTCTATCTTCATATCGGGGTGGCAGGACGGGGCAAGGAAATATAGGGAACTAGGGCTTCCTTCAGGTTGCAGCCTGTTAATCAAGGGGTTGTAGCCTGCTTCTAGTTGTAGTTGGAGAATTGAAGTTATTGTAACAAGGGGGTTGTTGCCTTCTTCCAGTTGTTGCTGGAAAACTATTATTATAAGGCTTCTGTGGTTTTTCCCCTAGGACTTGGGTTTCCATGTAAAAATATTGTGTATTATGTTTTGCTATACTTCTTATGTGATGATGATATGATGATATGTGATGATGAGCTATAATTGTTGATATAATGATAACAACGTACTTCGCATAATATTGAATAAGCTGCTGCTGATTGTTATTGTTGAAAAAGTAACTAAAGCTATACACACTGTTCACCCCCTCTTCTCAGTGTGCTCGGTGTGTCCAACGGTTAGGTTGGGCCACTGTTGTGTATGTGTTGTTAGAGTACTGTCGTTGCTTGCTTGTGGGCTGTTTGAGTGGTCGCTTCCCTTCTTGAGGCCTGTTGAGTAGGCCGCTGCCTGTTTGAGGCCTGTTCAGTAGGATGCTGCCTATTTGTGAGTGGTTGCTGCCTTGTTTGTGGGCTGTTGAGTAGGTTGTTGTTTGTTCGTGGGTTGCTGAGTGGACTGCTATCTGTGTGTGATTTGTTTAAGCGGGCTGCTGCCTGTGTGGACTGTTATGAGACTGTTTTTGGACTGTTTGTGTTGCTGCTATCTTGCTAAGGTTTCCTTGAAGGTTGCCCTCCACTGTTGTGAAGTGCTTGAGGCTGCCATTCTTAGTTGGACACTTGTTGGCTGTCTTCGTTATCATCTTGGGGTTGACCTTGAGCTGTTGCACTTCCTATTGTAACTGTCTAACCCTATCCTACAACACTTTATCTCTCTCTTTCTCTCAGGTATGTCCATGCCTTCAAATAAGGGCCAGACTTGTTCCATTTAGTGATTTGTCTCTGAGAGACAAGGTCTGATCTGATAGTAAATTCCGAGTATAAGAAAGGTCCATTTCAGATTTGTTTCTTTTGTTCTGTTAGTTAGATCCCTCACTGTGCTAATTGTTAGTCTAGTTAAATTTTGTTCATTGGTTTATTCTATCACTATTGCTGCCCTACAGGTTGTGATTTTATTGTGTATATCTGCAGTTGTTCATTTTTTATGTGTCAAACCCTAACTTTAACACAATGAGCCTTAGTGAGTGTTGAAGTTGAAAGAGATGAAAATTATTGACTAGATTTTACTATTGCTGTACTTTTACTTCAGTATTATATTAGAACTTAAATTTGCATTAAAATACAAGTTTTTTCAATTTGTTATGAAAAATCCCTAATTTCAACATGGTATAAGAGCTTAGGGTTTGTAGCTAACTTTGTTTTTTTGCAGCCTATCAGAGTCTACATAGATCCTAATGTAAGGGCTTGAACTTTATCTAACTTGTCTGCCGGGTTTTCTTGACAAATTTCAACAAGTTGGCCGTGAGGTTTTAGGATGGCCTCTTCTTCAGTTAAGTCAGAAGATAGGCTTGAAGGAGTCTCTAACTTCAATGCTTGGAAAGCTAGGGTTCTGAATATCTTAGAGCAGAGTGACTTGGATGATTTGGTTACTAGGGTTGTGGAAGAGCCCACAACTAATCAAGGAAGAGCAACATTTAAGAAGAAGCAAGCCAAGGCAAAGAGAATAATTATTGATTCAGTAAAAGATAATTTGATGCTAGTGGTAGCTCCTTTGAGAACAACTAAAGAGTGTTTTGATGGCCTAGCAGTTCTCTATGAGAAGAAGGCCCCTACTCAGAATAGAGTTTTGAAAAAGCAACTTCGTTCACTAAAGATGGAGAAGGATGAGCTAGTTGCCATTTTCTTCTCCAAGATCTCTCAGATAAGAGACCAACTCATGGCGATTGGGATTAAAGTTTAAGATGATGATCTTGTGCTGACAGTATACGATGGTCTTTCTGCGACCTAAGAGACATTTTTGGCAACAGTAAATGGAAGAGAGATTCAACAAAGCTTCGATAGGTTGTGGCATGATTGTTGAGAAGAAGAAGGATGGATCCAGAGTAGAATCAGTCCTCCCACATAAAAGGATAATGCACTTGCTTCCAAGACAAAGAAGGGAAGAAAATTCCCTCAACATAAGGACAAAGGTAAGGGACCTCCAAGTAAGCGTTTTAATATGTCAAAGATAAGGTGTTATAATTGCATCCAGTTTGGTCATTTTGCAAAGAACTGTAAAAAACCTCCTAACAAGAATTGGCAGAGAAACAAGCACCATGCCTCAACTGCTGCAGAAGAGGAAGAGCCACAACGAAAGAAACAAGGGTTGAAAACAAAGATCATGAACAAAAAGAATACTACCTGGTTTCAACATTCTTAGGTTCCATCTGAAACTTGACAGATTCTTGGTGGATAGACAATGGAGTCTCCAAGCATATGGCTGGATTCAGGAAGGCTCTTGTAGATTACAAGGACAAGAAGTTCAATGTGAAAGTGGAATTGGGAGATGATATACCTATGCCATAAGAGGAATTGATGCATCCTCTTACCAACTTGATTCAGGTATGTTTATGAACATTGAGAAAATTTTATATATTCCTAGGTTAAAGAGAAATCTTCTTTCAGTGGCAGTACTATAGGACAAAGGGGTTTACTGTAGCCTTCTCAGAAGAAAAGGCCCTGATGTGGCCCAAGAATGGAAACATGAGTTCAACCATTGTAATTGGGGTCCGTGAAGGCAACCTTTATAAGGCGTCAGGGCACGTTGTTCAAAGAAGATTGTGGCAGAAACTGATGGTCACAAATCATGAAGGATAAGATGACTCCTGTCAGAATTCAGAGATCAAGAGGGAGCCGACTGTACTCTTCAATCCCTAGCAAGAAAGAAAAGTAGAGATGTAATCTTCCATCACTCTAGAGAGTCTTCCAGTGGCTCATACATGGAAGTACATGAAAGTTCAGTCTATGAGTCATCTTGTTTAGATGAGCAGAGGAAGAAGGCCAGGATGTTCGGGTACATAGGGTACTCCCAAAAGACCGAACACCTTGAGCAACCGCTTCACACAAATAGATCACAGATCAACACACCGATGTTTGTCACGTGGTTAAAACCCTCGAGAGGGAAACGGTCCACGGCCCCAGCCAAATAGCTACTTGGAGCAATTTATTATGCAAAAGAAAGAAAGTTACATGAGCTTTTCTCATAATCGATCAACTAGCCAAGGACCCTCTATGCTCTTTAAATAGAGATCATAGACCAATCGGGTGTTAAGCCACGGATCAATGGTAGGTATGATTAAGAGAAGTTGAACCGTCGGATCACTCTATGTCTAGAACATATCGTGACCGTCGGATTAGAATATTTACAAATGCATACTAATGCATACTAAAGAAACACACTTTTACCTAACGGATATATTACACAAGTTGATCTTGACTAACTCGTAAGTGTCTAAATATCCTAACATCCCCCCTTATGAACAACTTGGGATAGGATTGAAGGATTTACAAAAGTGACACTATTAGGAGAAGGAAGGAGGAATTAGAGCCTATCCCCCCTTAAGGACACATTCCTGAACTCCTAACATAGACCGAAGTTTAGAAAACTTCGCTTCTGTAAGAAACTTGGTGAAGATGTCTGCAACTTGATCATCTGTAGGGCAATAGAGCACTTCAATAACACGATCATGAATAAGATTTCTAATGAAGTGCATGTGTAGCTCAATGTGTTTGCTGCGTTGATGTAGAACTGGATCTTTGGCAAGCTTGATGGCACTTTGATTGTCGCACCAAAGTGGAGTAGGCAGCTGTTGCTCGAATCCAAACTCTGAAAGGATCTGTCGAAGCCATAAAGCTTCTTGACTGGCATTAACTGCGGCTCGATATTCTGCTTCTACTGAAGAAAGAGCAAGAGCTTGTTGTTTCTTACAAGCCCTAGTGATAGGTCCAGATCCCAGACTGAAAACATAACCTGCAGTAGACTTTCGATCATCAGGATCGTCGGCTTAATCTGAATCAGTGAAACCAACCAACAAAGGTTTCCCCCCTGTATTGTAATGAATCCTAAACTGAATTGTACCTTGAATATATTGAAGTATTCTTTTTGCTGCTTTCTAGTGACTTTCATGAGGAGTTTGCATATAACGGGCAACACGACCAACAACAAAGGAAAGGTCAGGACATGAATGAGTCAAGTATAAAAGACTATCAACAAGCTGACGATACAAGGTGGCATCTACTTCAGGGGAAGTACAAGTGGCAGAAAGTTTGACTCCAGACTGGAAGGGAGAAGGGGCTGGTTTACAATCTTCCATGTGGAAGCGACGAAGAAGGTCACAAGCATACTTAGACTGGGAAAGAAAGATTCCTTCTTTGGTTTGCAAGACTTAGAGACCAAGAAAATAATGCAAATGTCCTAAGTTTGACATTTCAAAATTTTTCTTAAGACTGGATTTCACATGGGTTATAAGTTTAGGGTCACTACTAGTAATGATAAGATCATCAACGTAAAGAACAAGTATGATGAGATGGTTCCCTACTTTCTTGGTATAGACATTGGGGTCAGAATGGCATCTAGAAAAACCAGTGTCAAGGAGAAAGCTATCCATTTTGGCATACCAAGCTCTAGGAGCTTGCTTAAGGCCATATAAGGATTTCTTAGGGAGACAGACAAGGCTAGAGTTATCTTGAACATATCCAGGAGGTTGTTCCATGTAAATTTCCTCCTGTAAATCACCATGTAAAAAGGCAGACTTGACATCCATTTGATGGACTTCCCAGTTATGTAAGGCTGCAAGGGAAAGAACAAGGCGGATGGAATTCATTTTTGCGACAGGAGCAAAGGTTTTATTGTAATCAATCCCTTCAACTTGGGAAAAACCTTTGGCAACTAACCTTGCCTTATGTCTTTCAACACTTCCATCTGATGCATACTTAGTTCTGTAGACCCATTTACATCTGACAAGTTTTCTTCCTTTCGGAAGAGGAACAAAATCCCAAGTATCGTTCGCCATTAAGGAACGATATTCTTCATCCATAACTGCATCCCAATCTGGATTTGCTGAAGCTTCTGCAAAAGTTTCTGGATCATGATTCTCGGAAACTTGAGCCAAAAGAGAAGAGGCTCGCTGAAACTGAGAACGTGTTCGACTTTGATCTCTAGGATCACCGGCAAGATCACCAGCTGCTTCACATGTTGAACGAACCCATCGAGGAAGTATTGGTGTTGGTGCAATTTGAGGAACATGAGCAGGAAGAGGTGGATTTTCATTCTCACTGTCATCATCAGAAACTGGAGTTGGAAACCTGTCAAGGAAGTTGGAAGAAGAAGAAGAAGGCACAATCGCCGAATCAGGCTCGCAAGCCAAAGATGGCACACCCGCCAAGTTAGGCTCGCAGGTCAAGAGATTTTCATCAAATTTAACATTTCTTCTAATGATTATATCATGAGAATGTGGCTGGAGAAGTCTATAACCTTTTACATCTTCTGAATATCCAACAAATATGCACTTCTCACTTTTAGGCTGCAATGCTTTCCATTTTTCATCCGGAATGTGAGCCCATGCTTCACAACCAAACACACGAAAGTGACTTACATTTGGTTTAATTTTACTCCATGCTTCTTTCGGTGTTATACCTTGTAAAAGTTTAGCGGGTGTGCGATTAACTATGTAATTTGCACAATTTATGGCCTCAGCCCAATATTGAAGACTTAGTCCCTTAGATTGGATCATACAATTAGCCATTTCTTTTAAAGTGCGGTTCTTCCGTTCAACTACACCATTTTGTTGTGGTGTATATGGAACAGTTTGCTGTTGTTGGATTCCTTGTTCAGTGCAGAAAGTAGTGAACTTGTTGTTAACATATTCTCCTCCATTGTCAGATCTTAACTTAATAATTTGATGACCAGATTGTTTTTCAACAAGGGCCTTGTAGGCCAAGAACATGTTAAATACTTCGCTCTTGAGTTTTAGGAAGTAAACCCAAGTGCGTCTAGAGTACTCATTAATGAAAGTTAAGAAATATTTGAAACCAGAAAATGAAGCAGATGGAAGAGGACCACACAAGTCACTATGCACAAGCTCCAAGGGAACCGAGGCGTGCCAAGAGGCACGTTTGTCAAAACTGTCTCGATGATGTTTTGCGAGTACACAACCGCAACAAACACCATCCTTGCAAGATACCATCGGAAGACCAGTCACTATATTGTCTTTACATAGTTGTTGCAATGAGTGATAATTTAAGTGACCAAATCGCTCATGCCAAAATTTGCTCAAGTTATCACCATGAGCAACAAAAACTGAAGGAAAAGGTGATGACCCAAAGTTGTTAAATTTGTACAACCTGGTAATATCATCAACAATTCCAATAGCAAGGACATTTTGAGGATTTTTAAAATCCTTGATTACAACTTGGTGAGGTGTAAACGTTACAGTTTTACCTTCACCCGAATGAGTAATTTAATAGACTGATAACAAATTGCAGGAAATTTTTGGAACACATAGTACATCACTGAAATGACCATTTTCTACTGGAACTGTTCCAGATCCTACAACACTTAGAGATCTATCATCACCAACAAATATTTGTTTGGTGTTACATTCATGCATAGTAGAAAAGATGGCTTGATCCTTAGCCATATGATAAGATGCTTCAGAATCAATGAGCCATTCATTTGAAGTAGAAGAAGAAGATGCAGTATAAGAGTAACCAGAAGCACAAAGTGCATGTCCATGAGAGTTGGATTCTTGATAGGTAATAACTCCCGATTGATTATTATTCCAATGCAAATGCCTATATTTATACAAATCATATGACGGTTGGGTTTCACCTTCCGCCCAACCTTTTCGGCTTCCTACTATTTATTTACAATAATCCCTACGGATTATATTCTAACAATCCCCCTCTTAATCCGAAGGGGTGTTCGTAAGTCCGAGCATGTTTTTGAATCTTTCAAACTTTTCTCGTCCAAGCGCTTTGGTGAAGATGTCTGCAATTTGATCATTTGTGGAACAATGTCGAAGATGGACTGTCTTGGCCTCTACATGATGTCGAATCAAATGATACTTTGTGTTGATGTGTTTGGTTCGATCATGGAATCTAGGATTCTTAGCCAGCTTGATTGCAGAAGTATTGTCGATCAATAATGGTGTGGAGTCCTCTTGTTTTTCTTGCAAATCTTCAAGTATCTTCCTGAGCCATACTATTTCTTTCGTTGCTTCAGCTGCAGCCACATATTCTGCTTCTGTTGTTGAATCTGCTGGAACTGACTGTTTGCGTGATCTCCATGAGACAGCTGCTGATCCCAGACTCATAGTGTATCCAGAAGTTGATACTCCCGTC
Source organism: Pseudotsuga menziesii (assembly GCA_001517045.1). Classification (NCBI taxonomy): domain Eukaryota; kingdom Viridiplantae; phylum Streptophyta; class Pinopsida; order Pinales; family Pinaceae; genus Pseudotsuga; species Pseudotsuga menziesii. The sequence continues at coordinate 260,442 of LPNX010357171.1, forward strand.
TCCTTATCGCCATCAAAATTTGAGTCTGAGTATCTAATAAGTTTGAAGTCATCCACTTTAGAGTACTTGAGTCCAACGTCTTGAGTCCCCTTCAAGTATCTTAGAACTCTTTTTGCAGCTGACCAGTGTCCTTC
>LPNX010357171.1:270623-328860 GCA_001517045.1 Pseudotsuga menziesii
TTTCAATTTCTAGATTTGTGAGACCTAAGGGGGTGCTTAACCTTTACCAACAAACCGTCATACCTCTTCAAGACACCTACAAAGATGTCGTTTTTTATCTCAGAACAACTCACACCACACTAGAAGATAAATGACTTCCTCTAGATCTTATTAGTGGGTTTCCTCTTTTATACAATGAGACATACCACATACCAACTCCAGTGGGAACTAAGGTTTTTCTCCTTTTACCACAAGGCATTTCTCTAGGTTTCTGGGTCTCAACAATGCTGACAATTTTGTATTTGCGTCCTATCTTTGTATTTTTGTCTTCGATATTAAATCTTAGATCTTATAGGTTGGATCTACTTTTCTCTTGATTTTATAGTAGCAGCCCTTGTGCTCCTACTTTGTATCAACCCTTATGTACGTAGCAGTCCCATTGACCTATTTGTTGGACATTAATAAGCTTATCTTACCTTATGCATCCAAAACTCACATGGTTGTTCACTAATTTCTAGCTTTAACAACACACATGGTTGTTCACTAATGGATATACAATAAAACACTCATTCCTTAATTGAATAATACAATAAAGATCCTCAAAGGGAATCCCTTAATCACAATTGCTAAGAGGTTTTGGAATACCTCAACCTATCAATAACACGAGAGGATTCTAAAACTAATAAAATTTGTTTATTGCACAAATACCCAATTCAATAGGCCAAATAGTCCATAAGGAACAAGTATGAATAAAAGTATATATGAAATAAGAGACGAGTACAAATTGATGATAGTGCCATACAAAGCAATCCTAACGAAACTATATGGTGATCATTCATGAATGAATACGTCTTTTAATATTTAATAATTATTTATCAATATTATTATTTATTATATTATATTTTGTATGTTACAGGTTCACACAACAAATTCTATCAAATATCAATATTTTAACCCCTTTTACAACAATAAGAATGTGCTATCCCCAAAGTACAATTGAAGGGAATATAACATTTAAGGCATCAACATAGTATTTGGTCACCAATTTAAAGGTCAAGAACTAAAGCACACAATGTATTTGCATAGATGGGATGGCGATATGTTTTGCCCTTGTAGTTGCCCGGTTTGAATTGCCCTAGGTGAGGTGCACTCGTCTACGGCAACAGGTTTACTAAGATTGCCATCCATGGATTTGGGAACTCATCCCATGGGATTCCCCATGTTAAGCCTGTTGTGCTAACATTACTAGAAGGTTAAGATCCAACGAGATTCTACAAGGTTAGTTTTATTATAGGCGCATCCAAACATTGATAATGATCATAGCTTATTCTAGAGTTAGTTTTAGTAGAGTTCGAGAAAACTACTATTCTTAGCAGTTTTATTTTTTTAGGAGCTTGAGATCTAGGGCTTGCATGACAAAGATTTTTACATATTCAGGTTCCTTGTAAAAAAATAGTTTAATGAGATTGCTTTTGTCTTTTTAACCCCCTAATATGTAGGGGTGACTTGATGGGAAATGCCTGTTGCCGCCTAATTCACACTTTAAGGTGCAGGAAAGTCACAACCTGCTATGTGTGTCCTTGGGGGCAAGTGAGAGCTGGGGACCACTGTCACCTCAGTCCGCAACTCCTCCGTTTAGGCAAGATCCCAACAGAGCCAAGGGGGGTAGTCCCTATGGTAAGACTATGTTCCAGGTTTATTAATTAACTAAAGATTAATTAAAGGGATCGTTTACAGAATGAGGCTAAGACCTTATATAAAACAAGACCAGTGCCTAGATAATGGAGTCAAAATAAGTTACCACTTTACAAGATTACAGAAAAAAACAATTTAGAGATTTAAGCTATGATTGAACTTATGGCTTAAGTGTTTAACAATGAAATATATGAATAAACCAAATGATTATAGACAATAATGAAATAAAATAAATGTATGGGAAAATGAAACAAACTTGCGAAATAGCAGAAAATCGTTATGAATACAGATTACTAAACCAGCAGTAAATTTAAAGTATGAAAAAGATTTAAGCAATTAACATCCACCACATGCTCATTTACAGAATCGAAAGTAAATAAATGTGCTGAGAAATAAAGTGCTGGAAGTAAAAATTGTAGTATTGTATTGTAGTAAAAGAGTGCTTGAAATAAATGTGTTGTAGAACCGATTTTGAAATGCTTCTTGGTTTATTTTAGTTAATTTTATTAATGTTGTTTTTCTTGGATTAAGTTTTAGATCCGGTGGTGTGACTACCCCGATTTAGTTCTTCTCAAACCGAAGAGGGATTGCTATTGCGCTCAACAGGTGGGAGCAAAGCCCACCCCTAGCTCACAGGTCAAACCCCAATGGCCCGGTGCTCACAAGGAGGATGTCGATGCGCCTAGAGACCCCCTCGGTCTACTACCCCTTGCAGCTTCCGAGTCACTGTTTTTAATCAATTCGAAAATCGCTAGATGGATGCCTATTAAACTAAGACTTCCCTTTCCCCTGGTCGTATCTCGGAGTACCCCGGAGGGTGATAACCGAGTAGAGGAGCAGGATGTTGGAAGTTGTTGTTGGTAATTTTTACAAGTTAGTTTTAATCTTGATGGTTAATATGCAAGGTTTATTTTAAAGTGATCACCAAGATGACTTGGGAAATAAAGTGTTTGATTGTAGTGGGTAAAAATGAATGTTATTCTAATTACCTAAGTCCCCACTTCCCCTGTTTTTCATATTCAGCTTGAATTCCCTAAAGGGAGATGACAAGTGGATAGAGGATACACAGGTTTAATGGGTTGTATGATTACTTTAACAGAAAAATAAAATTTGCATAAACAGAAAAAACTTAAGCAAATATTAGCCTACTTCCTACTCTACTTCCTACTCTATTTATTATAGATTACAAAAGCTTATAAGCTTTGAAGAATACCCCAAGAGACTCTCTTTGGGGTTTACAAAAATCAGAAAAAAATATGGAAGAGAGGTGAGGATTGGAACCCCTTTTGTGCTGGTTGAAGTTTGAGGAAATTTTGTGTCCTTTTGGGCAGCAACTCTCCTTTAAACGTGCATAAACTGTCAAAAACCAGCGAGCTATTCTTCGCTGGAAATCATAGAAACAACACTAAAACTGTTGTAAAATATTAGCACAAGATTTACAAATTTACATAAAAAAAATATGACAGACAAATATTTTTTACTACTCTGAGCGCTTCGCGTTCTGTCCTCGATCCTTTGAGGTCAGACGTGGGATACCACGATTAAGCTCAAAGTGTAAATAAATATAAGCTGAAATTTATACAATTACAAATTTACAAAAAAAAGTTCTGAATGTAATAAGTGACAGTAATATGTTATTTAGAGGGCTGGAAAATGAGTTTCCAGCCACCCAAATGATGTGAAAATAGCAGAAATAAAAGGGTAAACTAAAATATAAGAGGTTAGGGGCCTAAAACAAGGGTTATATTCACTAAACAGTGAATAAAACCCAGTTTTAAACAGGCTGAAAGTAGATGGCCGAATTGAAAATATTGCCGGAATGATGTTTGGAGAGATCTCCTTGCTTGGATAACCTGCAAATATAATCTATGCCTGCAAAATATTGTAATCCTAGAGATGAATACCTAACACTTCCTGCAAAACACTTTGAAAGAAATGTTAAATCATTCACAAGAAAGAGTAAAAACACTTTTACTCTTTAATCTCTCCACAAAACACTTTGTGTAGAGCTAACTAGAAAATATAATAAATGCAAACAAGACAAATACAAAGTTACCTCAAGAGTAGTAGATCATGAAAAAATTTGCAGCATAGTATCCCTCCAAAGAAATTTTTATTCAATGGCCCAACTTGGGCAAATCTTCAATACAATGGTAGCAAGAAATTCCGGCAGCATAACAATAGCATGAATGATTCTGATTAATGAGGGAATGAGACCCTCATTAAATAGTTGAGGCAAACCCCAATCTATTGAAGATAAATGGTTGAGATTAGATCTAGATCTAGGGTTTAATCTCCTCCACTAGATCTAGGTATTTGGATTTCTATTCTTCTCAATTAATCCACACCCTTGGATTAATTTTTAATCAAAGGCCAGAGTGCTTAATCCATGTCACAATAAAGCTTAACCCTTAGATCTAGGGTTTCCATGACTCAAGTGGGGCCTCCTTTGACTCAATTTTTAATTTTATTATTTTTAATTTTATCTTTAATTTTTTAATCTTTTACTTTTTATTTTTATCTTTTTACTTTTAAATCTTTTACTTTTTATTTTTATCTTTTTACTTTTAATCTTTTAATCTTTTACTTTTTATTTTTATCTTTTTACTTTTAAATCTTTTAATCTTTTTATTTTATCTTTTACTTTTTATAATTTCTATCTTTTTATTCTTTCATTTATTTTAAATCTTTTTTAAATTTTTATCTTTTTTATTTTATATTTTTATTCTTTTATTTTTATCTTTTATTTTTAAAATTTCTATCTTTTTATTCTTTTATTTATTTTAAATCTTTTTTAAATTTTTATCTTTTTTTATTTATTTTATATATTTAATCTTTTACTTTAATTTTAATTTTTAATCTAATGTTTAATTTTTTTTTAATTTTTTAATTCTTGATCTTTAATTTTTTAATCTTTTTATTTTTAATCTTTTATTAAGACAAGAGGGAGGCCCCACTTAGGAGATCTTCAGACATATTTTGACCATGGGGGGCGGAAAAATTTGAAATAAATTTTCCTAGGCTTGGCAACCCCCAAACAAAATTACCATGGCATTATTTGATTTTTTTCTTCAAAATCAAATAAGATGAATTTTTGACTTAGGGAAATTAATTAATTCTCTAGGAAAAATAGACCTTGCTTAGACAAAAATGGTCTATCTCCTCAACCACTCATCAGAATGACATGGGACTCAAAGCAGTGGCTTAGGGGGTTTCATAGCAATTAACTTTGCATTCATAGCCCCTATTACAAAATGCCATGCTTGAGCAATTACATTATTACATAAAAAACTGAGCTAATTAATCACCAAGGGGTGAAATTAATTAACCAGACAATAAATAAAATAAAATACAACAATACAACGAAACTCCGCAAGACTCTATACAAGTGTCTAGCATGGTCACGAATAACATTTTGAACCCTTAGCCACCCCATGGACTTGACTGTTAGAACGCCCGTCACCACTTTAGAGGATTTTGAGTGAAAACCAAACCGATTAAACTCGTTTACGCAACAAGATCAATTGGAAAGGGAAAAACACTCGATGAGGGGACTTCCCTAACAACCAGTTCCATGGTGTGGCATCCGTACCATATGACCCACACTAGCATACAAAATTACATTAATTTTCCCACGCAGGGGAGCGGACATTTCGTTTTACAAAGGGGCAATAGCCCTGCAGGAGTGAAAAATCCTCAGATTTTCCAAGGTACAACTTGTACAATTATGTACATCTTCCTGTACATGGAGTTGCCACCTAGTCGAAATAGGTGGGCAACAATGCCTATGTGATTGAGCAACTCGAGCTTGAAGATGTCCTTCTACCTTGAACACTTCTTGGAGTTACATGGGCATCATCGTCTGTGCCCCATACATATGTAGGCATTGGATGCACTCTTAGGATTCCTTTGGGACAACCTCGAGTGGGATCTTCTAAGTATGTCATCTACAGGAGCCAAAGATAGAAGTGCACCTCATTTTTAGGTGCCTCCTATACTATGAGATCAGAGGACGTTACCACTCCGTCTTTAGAGACTTGGGAAGTTCCCTCTCTACCTCCTTTCGACATTAGGACTAGAGAGGCCTAACCCTCTTCATCAGAGAGATTTTCAGCCACAGACTTCAACTCCTACACACCTCTCCTTGCCTTGGGATGCCTAGGAATATCACATCATATTTTCATGTTGATTTGTCGGAGCAAAGCAACAAGTGGCGAGCTGAGTGCCTTGGTACTTAAGATAGCAGAGAGATGAGACCTTGGGCCTCCCCTTAACCTCTTCCTTTGGGAGATCGGTCGATATCTTTGAAAACAACTTAGAGGTGCCGAACAATACATCAGTCCACACACTCCTAGAACGTCAGAGGGACTGGCTCCCAACGGATCTGGTGCAAGGCACTTCTCGTCGGATTTTTTCCCAACCCCAACCGAGCAATTATAGATCTATCCAAAGTTTCTTTCCTTCAGCCTCAAATGTTAGGAGTATTTCTCACTCCTACATCCCCCTAAGGTTCATCTAGCAAGACACCTTAGTGGCTCCAGAGGACTTCGATAATGATAGCTAGCTAATGCCTCGATCACCGTCGGTTATTACAGTCGGACATTCTTGACTTCATCGACCTCATTGTTTGCCTTCTCCTACATCACCGTGCCTTACCACAACTTTTTACATGTATATGAGGACATCTCACTGCTTGTATCTTTCTTTCTTTATTTTACTCTATATTAGGTTTAGCTTCAACACTGTTTGGGAGTTGCATTTGCACTCACAGATTGTACTCATATTGTTTGTATTCTTTTAGTCCCATTGACCTACGTTTGTGGTCATTTGTTGGACATTAATAAAATTATCTTATCTTATCACATCCAACAATTCTACAGATGAGATCTATGGTTTACCCATGGATTTTTGCCATAGACACTTTCAACTTGCTCAGATCACCATGTTATGTGTCAGAGATCGATGGGGACATTCAATTGACACCAATGTTATGACATATTCTATCTAGTGGACTCGTGGTAAATGCTTTCTTATGTGTGGACATAACCATGTGAGGTTGATGGAGTTACTCTATGATGGCTCATGAACCTTAGTTGGTTGTTTCATAGCTAATTATGCATTCTGGTGTGATCATAATTCTTCCTTCATATAATTGTGTAGCCTTGTGAGTCAGGTATATCGCTAGGGATTTAAGTAAGTGACACATTTCACATCATTTACAATATTTTACCTAGCCATTTTTCATGCCATGTCATTTCATCCATTTCCATCATGCCGCCCTTCTGTAATGGACTTATCATATGTTATGTTCCATGGTCTCTATACTATTCCCATGTATGATTGCCTAAGCCAAAGTTAAAAGAGTCAAAGTACTCTAAGGGTAATGCAACTAAATGATAAATGTTATATGTGAGATATACCCCTAGCAAAAAAACCAAGTTCCATATGTTCTAGGTTATTAAAGCCAGATCTAAAAGACTAAAAAAAAGGGATTGCAAACAAGAGGTGGAATGAAAGGGTAACTCAAGAAAAAGTTCTCCCTTATAAGGAACACATGTGGAAGAAAAAACATTAACCCCCAGCTCTTGAAAGCAAAGGGGTAGACCTAGCATTTAGTCACATTTCTATGAGGTCAACTTGTGAACACCCTCTCCCTAGTATTATGTTCACTTCATCACCCTCACCTTACTTAGAAACTTAGGAAATGCACATTATTTTAGGGGTCAAGCATGTGATATAGGGTTAATTATGGTCACACCATGGTAATTCTAAGGTTAATGAGATAGTTAATCAAAAGGTGATTGAATTAATTAAAGAGATGCACTTGCTAATCTTTTCATGTTAATGTTTAACATTATTTGAAGGCATTTTTCCTAAGCTAGCACCCCAGCAAAATCACATGGTTAACACTTGGTTGATGTTCTATGCTTGACTTGTAGTTCCCCTTTGATGATGTGCCTTGCTTCTTCATGCACACGTGGGAGGCTTGAGGCACATGTGAGAGGCCCAACCCTCGTTTCACGATGTATGGATGGTTTGGATGAGTTGGCATGATGTTTGATCATGTGTTGGACCTTTGGCACACTTCTTGAGGAATTTGTTACATCTTTGAGAGCGCTCTAGGGTTTTTTGACTTGTTTTGGATCCTTGAGACACATGGCATCTACATTGATGAGTGTGCTCCACCATTTGAAGACTTTGCATTCATGGGTTGACTATTCTTGATGGATGTTGTACATTTGAGACACACCTAGCTCTCACGTGCCACATTTAGTTGGAATGCTCCTCCCTATTGTGTTATTTTGTTGGAGGGAAAGTTGTTTGTTATGACTTGGCACATTTATTCATGTATTTTGATGAGGTTGCTACATCTTGGTGTGGTTTGATTGGTCAAAATCTAGGGTTTTGGCCTAGCATTTACTCATTTTGACCACATTTTCTAGGGTGGTTCTCCTTTGGAGCCTATTTGTATTACTCATGTATTATCTCTCATTGATTGAGTGGTCCGCCCCCCTCATATGGTCAAGGTAGTTAGGGTTTTGGTATTTTGACCATGTCATGAAGATTTTTATTATGTGTTTAGTCAGTATTGAGGAGTTAGTTTGTCTTTCTTCCTGTATAATAGATTCTCCTCCCATTGTAAAGGTTGCTAGAATTTGGAGAATAAAATTCCTCTTGCTATTTGTTTTGTTTTCTTTGTGTAATAGTATTGGGTGAATATTGGGGAAGCTAGTTGGAGTTATAGGTGCTTGATGTTAACTATGGAGTTCTTCTATAAGTGGTAAATTTTGCATGAGAAGATTGGGGTAAACACCTTACCTTTCAGTTCAAAGTTTTGCTAATTTTTCTTTAATAGATAGTAAAATATTAAGTTCTTGATATATGTTGCTTAGTAGGATTGGTAAACTTTGCATGCAATTTTTTTTAGAGAATTTCAGCTTTTGAATTCTCCCTTGGATAAGAAAAAACACATATTTTGGATATCAAAGACTAGGGCAAGGGTTTGAGCTCTTTGTTAGGATATTTAGACACTTAGGAGTTAGTTAAGATCAACTTGTTATAATATATCTGTTAGGTAAAGTGTGTTTCTTTAGTATGCATTTCTGTATATGTAATCCGACAGTTAGGATATGTTCTTGATATAGAGTGATTTGATGATTTATCTTCTCCTTGACTTTAACGACCATTGATCCACGGCTTAACACCTGATAGGTCGATGATCTCAATTTAAAGAGCATGGAGGGTCATTTGCTACTTTATTGATTATGAAAAGCTCATTTGTAACATTCTTTCTTTTGCATAATAATATTGCCTCAAGTAGCTATTTGGTCGGGGCCGTGTAGTGTTCCTTCTTTGATGATTTAAACCACGTAAAAGCATTGATGTGTCGATCTATCATCTGTTTGTGTGAGCGGTTGCTTAAGGTGTTCGATCTTTTGGAAGTTTCTTGTGTTATTCGAACATGGTATTAGAGCTCTTATCAAGTTATGCTTTCGTTGGAGATCTAGATCTTGAACCGGTGTTGCTGAGGCCGTCAAATAATTTCTGGTTTTGATATTTTTGTGCATTTCTGGGATGTGAGAGGTGTTCCATTGCATTTGGGGCATTGTTTCCAATTAGAAACACTTTTCATTTTACTTGGAAAGGTTTCTGCTTACCCAAGATACGACCATCTTACTAGATCCCAAGGTATACTGTTTATAGCTTAAGTAAATTGTATATTTTTTTCTCATATTCTTTGAGATTTCTACTCGGTTTTTATTTTATTTCTGGTCTGCTACCTTTTCAATTTGCATATGCTCTTTGCAGTGTGCTTTGTTTGAACTTAACGAATTAGAAACATAGTTGAAAGGGTTTTCTTTAGTCTATATGCTCTTTGCCATGCGCTTTGTGCGAACTCGGTAAACCAAAAACAATGAGAAAACTTGCATTTCTGGGAAGGCTAACTAAGGACTAACCCGAAATTCGAGTCATTTTAGTTTAAGATGCTTGTTTTTTGTTTTTGGGTGGTTGTGTAAAGTGTCTTGCAGACCAAAAGCACGGATTTTTTGGCAGGCACGCTCTCCCAACAACAACAAAAACATGTCCACTCTTCTCCATAATATTACTAAATATTTTTTTTAGCTCACTTGGTTGAAAATTACTTTAAAAAGTAAGAGGTCTTGGATTCACGTCCTTCCTTTTGTTACTTTTTGTAAAAGTTCATTTAACTATATTATAAAAGTGCTTCCCATTTGTTACTTTTTGTAAAAGTTCATGTAACTTTTAGTTATAGAGTAACTATATTGTAAAAGTGCTTCCCACTTGTTTTATAAAAGTGTGTCACTTCTTTTGAAGCAACTTATTTGTAAATGTGAAATTCAAGGGAAAGTTAGTAAGATGGGGGGGATTCTTTATTGCATTTGTGTTTTTTACCATGTGGATCAACCCTTGCATGCTACGTGCTCCTTTGAGCCTTTCATTGCCTTTTTTTCAAAAGAGCATAACTTTGGCATCCGAAATCCTTTTTCAGTGTCGTTTTTTGTAACTGCCTTTTTTTTTGAGATCTTTGCATCTATACCATTAGTTTCTGTTTTTACAGCTTGCATATTACAGTATAGCTGCTCCATGTGATATTCTACTTACCCATTCCAACTATTCTCATGGAAAGCCTGTATGGAGGATGTCCTTTGAAGTAGGGTACTTTACCGGATTACCTTCTGGAAAGAAACTGAACCGGATATAAAATGGGCCAATAAATGTTATGAGGCTCGTGGATTAATTGGAATGTCCATTTCTAATAACTTACGATTTCACCTTCAAGGAATTGATGATCTAGAAACAACTTGAGAAAAGTTGGAAACTGTGTTTGCTAAACACAATGAAATTCGAGGGCGTTAGCTCAAAAATGAGTTGATTACCTTAAATCCAGGTGATTTCTCTTGCATACAAGACTATTTGTCTTAGTACAAGACCCTTATACTCTTACTTGATGAATGCGGCATAAAAATGAAAGACAAACAATGCATTTTTCATATTCTTTCCAAGCTGGGACTTGCCTATTCTGTTTTTGTATCTACCTTTTACTCCATGAAATAATCTTTGGGGATTCACTATAAAAAGCCCACTCTTGAATCTTTTTGTGATTCCTTGAAATAATTAGTAATGTACATACATCTAGGAAAGCCTTAGGGGCACAACAAAAAGAGAAGTCGAAGCATCCCAAGAAGCAACATCCTCGCAATAATAAACAAAACAAGGGTGCCAAACCCTCTCAACCAACTCATCCTTCCATAAATGACAAAGGAACCAAATCAAAAGGTAAGAAGACTGAGCATCATTGCAACTTCTGAGGGAAAGATAATCATGATGAACATAAATGTTTCAAGAAGATGGCAGCCTTGGAAGTAGCAATGAAGAAGCACAACATCAATCTTGGTTCGTCTCCAGAATCCACATTTCAAGGACATGCACTTTGTGTTGTCTCAGTTCATACAATTCCCCACAAGTTTTTATTCATCAACTGCATCTGATTTTTTGCTATCCAAGTGTGGAAAATGAAGCCAGAATAAGTTTTCTAATGGTATTACTATTTCCATTGTTTTATAGCCAAATCTACTAATTTTCGCACACAAATTGGTAAATGACAGCTAGATCAAGCAAGAAATACCTAGATCTGCCACTAGTCTGTCAAAGATCTTGCTGACAAAAATAATATTTTTTTCCTAAGAAGATAAAATTAAGTGATAAACGCTGAAATCTTGCCACAGGAGTCAAGAGACACCCACAATATCTGTTAATTTCAGTTCAGATCTGCTAAAAACAAATTTAATCAGGAGCTAAATCATCTGTAATCACTTGTACAATTCTTGTAAGACAATTGAAGGGGTTGTATGATTGACTGTATGGATGAAGAGTTGTACGACTGAGTCAATCTGTATGATGGTTGTAATTCTCAATCCGTATGTTGAGTGAAAGAAAAAATCATATGGCGGCTACATTAAATCTTGTACAATAGCTGCATTAAATCTTGTATGATGGCTGGGAAAAGGAGATTGTACATTGACTGGCTACTGGACAAAGTATGATCGACTGAAAATGATGGCTACAATTTGTACAATTGCAAATCGTACTACATAATATGATGGTACAAAATAGTCAAATTGTATGGATGGTTATATGACGAGGAAAGAAGACAAAATCATACGACAGACTTTATTATAGTGAGTGTCAAATATGGCAGCGGCCTCAATTCCATAAACCTAATCCTGCATTTTTGATTCTCCAGATCAACTTGCGATGCAAGAGACGAGCATACTTAGCGAATTAGTCTTAGGCACTCTCCCTCTCTCATGCCATATTACAAAAACCTAGAAACTCTATTACATGTGAGAGATACACAAAATAACCCAATATGATATTATGAGTAATTGGTGCATGTATTACAGTGGAGTTCACCTCCTTATATACCAGTGATCACTCAGCAAATCATTTCTACTTATGAATGTGAGATAAACTGCTTTACACATAAAGTGAACTTTAGCCCAACCTAGAGTCATAAAGTGACTTTATTTTATAGTAAGCTTTATATTCTAACAAGGCATGGATCACAAGGACGATGCATGCTTGCATGATCATCTCCAGTTGAGGCACTATTGTGCATGTGTCCAAATTCCTTCTATCTACTCTTCTTCTGTGTCTAAAAGGGAAGTCAGGGACATAGGTTATTTATTCAGTTTTCAGTTCAGCAGTTAGCAGTTTTCTTGAAGCAGATTTTCATTTTTAGAAGTGATGAAAAGCAGTGACAGGTTTATTGCGTTTCATTATCTATTTTTTTACAGTATATGTTTATAGATTCTAACATTAATTACAGAGTGCAGTTGTGAGTAGCCTTATTTTTTCTGTTGTTTAGTTTCCTGTAGGAATTCTTTTAGAGTGCAGAATCTTTTTTCCATGGTTTGAGAAAATCTATCTGTTAAAGAGGGTCTTACAAAATTGTTCTAAACTCAGGACATCATGTAGATAAACTTGGCTGTTCATGCTACTGAGAAACTCAGTATCCTCCCTTATATTAAATTTTCCAAGGCACATTAACAGTTAACTGAGGCACCAAACTTCTTAATTCTATCGTAGTATCTGTTTATTTTGGAACTTAGATGCTCAAATCTTTAAGACATAGAAATTTGGTATTTAGAGGTATTCAAAATGAAATTTCCTACTGTAGCTTTATACTCTATAGTCAGTTTATTGCTGAACAACAAGACAATATTGTTATTCCTTGCATATTTATTTTTCTTATTATAGTTTCAAATATGTATAGTCATCTGGCCTGATTTGTTATATTTGTCATTTGTGAATTACTTTATTCTTTCATGGTTTCTGTCTCAGGCAATTGTAATTCATTTTCTTCTTTCTCTTAGCAGTGCCAACCATCATTCTTGCCCATGAGTTTTATGATGCTCTTCCCGTGCACCAATTCCAGGTAGGCATTTTGTTCATTAATATTTTTTGGTTTTGACAAACAAGATAGCGTGTATCTGTTCATATGCATCATTGAATTCAATTGCATGTATTATGAAAGTCATTTATGAAGCATTCAATAATATATCTTTCATAAATTTTTTTATTACCTCGTGACTACTATGCATCCAAACCAAGGCCCCTCATTAAATGATAAGTCATTTTCTATTTTTCCCACTTGTTGAAAATATTAACTCTGAAGGTCCTCTTTATGTTTTTGAGTGTGGTGTGATAAAGAGGACATGTAATTTGTTCTTTATGTACATTTATATATAAAAGTGACTTATGTATAAATTAACGATTTTTATATTTTATTGTATTGGGTCTCACTTAAAAGTATTTAATAGTTAAAGTGAATTATTATTAAATAAAGGTGCATTAAGTGAGGACCCTAGATTTTGTAAAAGCATCTTAACCATTAGATCAAATTGGTTAGATGAGGTAGTTATGAAATTTAAAGTATAAAACTAGGGTTGAGGACAAATTAGTGACCACCATCAATGAGAAGAGGAAGAAGAGATTGAGACTGAAAGAGAAAGAACCCTAGAAGACTGGCATGTTTCTCAAGACAAATTGCAGCACAAATATCGAGGCAAGTACAACAACATTTAATGCAGCCTGTCAAATCTGTACATGCGTGATTGCTTGGATTTCGAGGCAGATTCTGTACTGCTGTTTTTGACAGGGCCATACAGCATTTATTGCTGCTGGGCAAAAACCCTGAGGCAGGCAGAAAGTACAGAAGTACAACATATGTACAGATCCGTACAGTCAGTACCACATGTGTTGAAAGTACAACAGTTGTGTACAGCAGCAGATTGGCACAGTTTTCGAGGTATTTGCAGTTGTTTTGGTGAATGATTTAGTCGGTAAGGGTCTGAAGAAAAACATTTTCTGTATTGAAGAAAAATATTTCTGAATCTCTTTTTTAATGATAATATCTTCTTTCTAGGGTTTTCCCCAAGAGTTGGGTTTTGCATGGTCTTAGACCAAATTTCTTGTGTATTTATGGTGTGAATGACTTGAGTATTGGAACAGTTCTTGATCTTGGTGGTTCATATTTTTATTTTAAATTATAAACCCTAGTTTGATCTAGTGTTTGACATAATATGTAAATGAGAGATTTCATATTTATGTCTGAATTTCTTCATGGTATCGGAGCCAAGTCCAAGTTGAGGTTATTCATGTTTTGAATCACAGAACAGAGTTGTGTTGTCTTTTAGTTTAAGATTTGTTGTAAGTTACTTTCTTCAGATGATGAGCATTGGGTACGAAGATCGGTTGGATGGCATATCCAACTATACACCTTGGAAAGTGAGGATAACCGCAGTTCTCAAGGGATGGAAAATCTGGAGCTTTGCAAACACCGTGATGACGAAGTCCACAGACAAGGATGCATTAGAAGAACATGAAGCCTTAGAAGCCAGAGATCAGAGGGTGATTCTGGATGGTGTGAAAGATCATCTGATCCCACATTTGGTAGAGAAAAAGACAACCTATGACATGTGGGACACCTTGAAGCAGTTGTTCGAGGCAAATAACGAGAATCGGAAGATGGCCTTGAAAGACAAGTTACACAATGTGAAGATGACAAAAGATGAAAGTGTAACTTCCTACATGACTCATGTGACGCAAGTCAAAGATGAGTTAGCAGTGGTAGGAGAGACCATCTCAGACTCAGAGTTGGTGAGGATAGCCCTGAAGGGATTTACCAAGAGATGGGAGGTCTTTGTCAAATGTATTGTTGGCAGAGAGAAACTTCCGGACTGGTCCAGGCTATGGGATGATTTGACCCAAGAGGAGATTCGAGAAGGAGCTTTGGGTGGGAAAGTCAGCGAGGAGGCAGAGCATAATGTTGCTCTTACAACAAAGACAAACAAGAAGAAGAAAGACCTCATTCAGATCAGGTGCTACCAATGTGGTCAAATGGGGCATTATGCCTCGAAATGTCCTGAGAAAAAGGTTGTGAAGACTGAAAGAGAGTGGCAGCCTCTGCAGTAGTAGAAGAATATGCCAAGAAGTTTGAGCAAGAGTTTTCTCGTCTCAATTGATTCCAATGTAGGGAGTTCTACCTTTGAGCATGTTTGGGTTGTTGACAGCGGTGCAACCAGACATATGACTGGAGTCTATGATTCATTTCAGATGATCACTTGGTTGGGACCTGGACATTTCATCCAGACCGATGTTGATAGTCCCCAGATTGCGATACAAGGGGTTGGAACAATTAGGTTCCAACTAGACCTTGGAGAGTTTTGTTATCACTACACTTGTAGTTGCCCTTATGAGGTAGATCTAAGATGGATGGTAGAGGGATGGGCAACCAAAGAGGTGAAACCAAGATAGCCTCGACTCCCAAATGGATGGTTGTCACGCCAATCGAGGCAATCTTCACTTGATGTTGTCTTAGCCCAAGACAACAATGGGGGAGGCCCATATCTACTCCCTATAGGAGAGATAAGACCAAGACAACAGATCAAATCAATGGATCTTGAAGTACATAAGGTGTAAGCTGATGTAAACCCTAGATTTGTGGATGAAGTCACGAGGTGATTTATGGGTTGGAACAAAAGGTATGAAATTGATCCAAGATCAAAAAACAAGTGACTTATGAGTTCTACTACTAGATCCAGAATCAAGGTACCAGCAAATGATGACAATATCCACTGCCTTGGGAAATGTGACCAATGCAGGGAGGTTAAGAACAGGATTGGGGTTATCTAGTACCAAAGGATAGACTTGACGAAAGGTATGACAGTATCAAAGTACCCAAGCCTCAGGGATAAGATCAAAACACAAGAGAAATTGGCCAAGTGAGGGGTTGTGCTAGGGTTGAGAGATTAGTGCCTTGGGATTTGGGCCCAATGGAGTCACCTAAGAAAAATGTCTAGGAGGACCCACTTAGGGTTTGACCTGATCTACAAAACCCAGAAATGGTTTTGCCAAAAGATCAAGCGATTTGATCTAAATTTTTATTTTTATTTTTTATATTAAGGGTTTTGACAGTAAAATGAAGATGCCAATGGATTGAGATCAAGAAAAGAAGAACTAACCTGTGGATCTTACCTGGATAACCTTGTAGATGCCTCAATGATGATGATGATATATGC
Organism: Pseudotsuga menziesii; assembly: GCA_001517045.1. Classification (NCBI taxonomy): domain Eukaryota; kingdom Viridiplantae; phylum Streptophyta; class Pinopsida; order Pinales; family Pinaceae; genus Pseudotsuga; species Pseudotsuga menziesii. The sequence goes on from LPNX010357171.1 coordinate 286,904, forward strand.
CGTCTCGATCAATTTGATTAGATTTGGATGAAGCCTCTATGCCAATCGTTTTGCCCAAGGAAGCCAATGCGCCCTCTCTTTTGCATAACAAACGTCAACCATATCAGATTTGATGCATCAAGAGAAATAGACAAATGCTACAGAAAAATAGCAAGATGAAACCATATATCACAATGATACTAATGATAACCCCCTGATACGAGCGATGCCAAACAAGCGAGTTGAGGAAGCCCTACAAAAACGCCCAAGTGAAGTCGCCCTCCTGTAGACAACAAAGTTTCCACAAAAATATAGATCTCACCATAAATACTCAAATGCTAGGAAGCAATAGACTTCCAATCACCATCGAAGAACACCAGATGCAAAGGAGATCCAAGAATTTCCACAAAATAGTTTTTCTATTATCAAGATTCAAGAGCCAAAGACCCCTCTTACAATGAGAAGCTCTCTCCTTTAAATAGGAATGAGAGATACCAAAATCCTAACCACCTTTTAAATGGATGGCTAAGGTTAAAAGATCAAAATGTTCTAATCAACGGTTGAGATGAGCTCAACATAAAGTACATGGATCAATACAATAATATAATATATCAATGGACCAAATCACCCTAGGAGAGGGGATCCCACTCAATAAAAATGAATAAATCTATAACATCCCGGTTTTGACCCCGTTTGCATTAAAATGGATATGATGTATATATTGTAATTAATCATGGTGTGGAGCTAAAGGCAAAATCCCCACCATCTATTTAGCGTTTTATGTTTCGGCGATTAAAATCGATGCCGATGGTATTTCGTGCTAGCCGACACGTTATAATTTTGGACATCATGTAAATATGCAATTTAATTAAATTACCCACAACCAACTATGTCAATGCAACATTAAAAGAGATGGGGGCATGATTTCCTAAGGATAAGAGGGGGGGGGGAATATTCAAACCTTTGGGCCAATGGGGAAAAGCCAAATGTCAAAGGGAGAACCCATCAAACTGTCAACTACCCATTTTGTCTCTTGTGCCCAATCATTTAATTCTGCCAGAAATTGGTTGAGTTAGTTATTGCATGGGATGGGCAAGGTATGGAGGTCAAAATTTGAATTGGGCAGAGCACCAATTTTTGGAAAAACTTGTTTTGACTTATGAGCCAAGTAAATGCCCATTTTTGTTGCCCATTCCCTCATGCATCCACGTTTTTGGAGCTCCTGGGCATTCTCCATGGACGTTTTTGCAGTGTTCTTCATTTTTCCCATGATTGGGAAGTGGTTTTGTTGACATTTAGTGGCTGGGATCTTTGGTGGGCGTTTTTGTGTTGTTTCTACATTCCCACAATTGGGAATTTCGCGTTTTCAGTGTTGCACAACCAATGGGGGACAAATCCACGAATTTAGGGACTGAGGGAGTCGTTTTTGCCCACGTAAAGCCATAAAACGTTCCTGGAAATCAAATTGCTCTCCTAGGGTTGTTTCCCCCCATCTGCAAATTCATTTTTGGCTCCCAAGTCGTTTTTCCTCATGCCCAGAACTTGCAATCGCTGTGTATGTTACCGTTGTTTGGTCTGAGCTGGTTTGGGAGGGGAAATGTGGTCTGATTAGCTTGATAAACCTAGTGTGAGAAGAAATCTCACAGATAGAGCTAGGGGGCTGGCTTTCTTCTTTGCACACCCTGAATAACACTGGAAGGGAGGGCATAGCCTGAGGGACTGTGTAGCAGAGAAGGGGATGCTTCCTAGTCTTGGGTGTGTAGATGTTTTAGAATCCAGGCTAGATCTGGTGCAGGTGTCCATAGCTCTATGGTTGAGCTCACTAGCTTAGCAGTCACCATTTTCAGCTCCTTTGTAGCCTGATGAACCCAACTATGTTGGCTTGGCTGAATCTTGATAAATCCTTGGCTATGTGTGAGTCTGCTAGTGTTCCCTTATTCCTTGTGGGAATCATGCCCAGCTCGGGGGTAGCAGTGTTGCTGAGAGACTGATGGGCACATTGGCCTATGGTTGGGTGGAACGATGCAGCGATGTAGCTGGTTGCGGGACAAGCTTCTTCTAAAATAAGTATTTTTGTGTTTAAATATCTGCACTGTATGTGTTTATGAATTAATATGAACATGTTAAATGCTTGAATGGAATGTGTTTTGCTTCCGTTGTATGATAATAATTTAAGCATCTGTGTATGTCTTTATTTCATCGCATTTTATCTTACGTTCATGGGGCTTAGATTGCCCGGTCTTGATATCATCATGGTCGCATTCCCTCTCGAGTAGACGGGAGGGGACGTGAAAAAAGCTCATGGTGGGTCCAAGGGGTATTAACTAACACCCCTAGTGTGTCCCCATGGCACAATATAAATAAAATATAATTTTAAATGCAAAATAGTGCATCTCTGAGGAAATCGTGAGCCTCCAAAAGCTCCAGAAAACCATAAAATATGCTGGAGAGATGGATATGGGTCCATCTAAATGCTGAAACTGCTGGAGAAGGAGAGGAAGACATCACACTCATCATCAAAACTCATCCCATGCCATTTCCTTGCCTCAGTAGCCCAGATCGAATTCTTCAGTAGCCATTTTTGTCCTTTTTAATATGCCTCGGGAAATGTGACACTGCCCAAACTGCCATCCAGAGTGCCTGCATTGTCAAACTGAGCCCACCAGGCTCTTTGGGAGGGGGTAAAATGGTAAAAACAAGTGGCTGGACCACCCCCTCCTCATACAGTGCCCTAGCTGAACCAATCAAATCACCTTTCTGCTCTGACAGGCCACTCAACATGGCAAAACTGCACCAAAATGGTATACTGAGACAAATCACCACTGTAACTGCTCGGAATTGAAAATAAGCTGTCTCATTAGATTCAGGGAGCCCAAATCCATCTAAGGTGTATACTCATACACCCTACGTATCTCTGTATGACCATGTACAATATCTAATATGACCGGATAGATAAAATAATAGTAATCTGTACACGATCAATAATATGACCCAGGCTAACATCACACTGCTGCAAGTGTTAGAGGTTAAGACATGCTCTACAAATCATTCAAGTAACAATTATAACACGTAGTAATCATTTTACTGGTGATCTACCAACCAAATATAGAGTTTTGTTGATTATTAATTATGACTTAGACCAGACTTTCAAGACGATACTCACTTCATAGTTGTAATCAATTTGCTAGTGAGGATGAAGGCTAACAATCAAAAGGCTAGGCTAAGGGTGACTTCTAACTTGACACAGTGACACTTTGTATATGGAAAGGGGATACTCACTCTAGCATATGCCGAACAAGCAATAACACATGGGATGGCAATGTCTCACAAACGGGTGAGTTGCGTTCAGAGATGCTTATTCACCTTGACAAATGCTCACAATCTAAATCAAATACAAATGAGGCCAGCAATATTTAGATATAACGTTTAAGAACCATTGCTTTTTGGGCCTTCGAGTTTCCATAGCCTTGATCCATGCATTTGTTACGCAGATTTTTTATTTATTAAGGCTTCATGCTCCATGCGTGTTTAAAAACACTTGTTACATGGGTTTTACATTTCACATTTCACATTTATACTTCAAAGCCAATTTCATTGGGCTTGCCTTGCATTCATGTATGTTCAAAAACACTTCTTTTCATGAACGGGCTTTTCACAAAATATTCATTTCATTTCCGTATACATTGTATTGATGGCAGCGCTATTTGTTTCAGGTTTAGCCAACACAACCTAGGCAACTCAGAGCTGAGACACAAATAAATAGGGAAGCTTATCCAACAAAGAGGCTATAGTGGGGAAAGGTCCTCCATGCCACAAGTCAAGTAGTAGACCGGGTTAGAAACATAACTGGAAGGTAATGGATGGGTGGAGATGGTGAACGATGAAATCAACACTAGCAAGCCAAAGTATGGTGGGAATGATCACCTCTATTCTCCCTAAGGAGGGTAAAACCAATGAGTATGGGTCAAGAACTTCCAGGTCTAAGCAAGGATATACATACATAATATCAGTACAACCAGGTCCACATATTTATATGATCGCCAGATCATGACACTAGATGCTAAGACATGTCACAAGAATGAGTATAAAAGCAATAATAACCATAACACAAGATAATATCTGCTGAGTCATATACATGTAAATAATCAATCTGAACCAACATCTGTCCAATGAGAAACTACTGCTACAACTCTGGGCACTACTGACTACTCTACAAATGGCTAAATGACTACATCAGTCCTCAAATCTGATTGTCTTGAGACTCAGTCATCGCAAGGGGAAGTACTATAGTCCATCATCAAATAGTGATCCATCATAGATACTCATCTCAGCATCTCATATGTAAGGGAACTGGCTGAAAAAGTGTAGTGGAATATGATAATAGAATATGGTAGCTCGACTACTATATATGTGATAACAAGTTCCTGGATATACATGGAGTTTTGTTTGTACCTGGGATGAGAGTGAGCAAATTCTCAGTTTCATCTTTCGAGGATGATGGCTATGGGATGATGATCAGGTCTGGTCATATCTTCTTGTATCGAAGAGATGAGCTAGTTGGTACCACCATCTTATTGGGAGATCGCAGGGATAGACTTTATGTCTTGAGATGGCATGTTGTACGACCAAGAGCAGGAGCAGGACGATGGCTATCAGAGTTTGAGAATGAGGATGATGCTGCATTTGATAGATATGGACCTGAAGAGGAGAGTGACTCTCTCCAGAGCATTGGCAGGAGGCTCAACCAGTCAAGTGATGGTGCAGTTGAGCAGGTTGATGAGACTCGGGTCGAGTCTCAGGCTTCAAAGTTTCAGTTCGAGGTAGAGCATCTGTTTTCGAGGTTGATTCCAGAGCAGAAGAGAGCTGTTGCAAGATTCAGAGATGGAGATAGTGCTGTGAACCTTCCTTGTTAAGAGGGAGTGTTGAAAATATTAACTCTGAAGGTCCTCTTTATGTTTTTGAGTGTGGTGTGATAAAGAGGGCATGTAATTTGTTCCTTATGTACATTTATATAGAAAAGTGAATTATGTATAAATTAATGATGTTTTATACTTTATTGTATTGGGTCTCACTTAAAAGTATTTAATACTTGAAGTGAATTTTTATTAAATAAAGGTGCATTAAGTGAGGACCCTAGATTTTGTAAAAGCATCTTAACCATTGGATCAAATTGGTTAGATAAGGTAGTTATGAAATTTAAAGTATAAAACTAGGGTCAAGGACAAATTAGTGACCACCATCAATGAGAAGAGGAAGAAGAGATTGAGACTGAAAGAGAAAGAAGAACCCTAGAAGGCTGGCACGTTTCCCAAGACAAATTGCAGCACAAATATCAAGGCAAGTACAACAACATTTAATGTAGCCTGTCAAATCCATACAACACGTTTGAAGGTTTAGATTTCGAGGCAGATTTCGTACTGCTGTTTTTGATAGGGCCGTACAACATTTATTGCTGCTGGGCACAAATCCTGAGGTAGGAAAAAAGTACAAAAGTACAACACGTGCAGATTCGTACAGTCCGTACCACACGTGTGGAAAGTACAACATTGTTGTACAACAACAGATTGGCATAGTTTTCGAGGTATTTGTAGTTGTTTTGGTGAATGATTTAGTCAATAAGGGTTCGAAGAAAAATATTTTTGAATCTCTTTTTTAATGATAATATCTTCTTTCTAGGGTTTTGCCCAAGAGTTGGGGTTTTGCCTAGTCTTAGACCAAATTTCTTGTATATTTATGATGTGAATGACTTACTTGAGTATTGGAACAGTTCTTGATCTTGGTGGTTCATATTTTTATTTTAAATTATAAAGGCTAGTTTGATCAGGTGTTTGACATAATATGTAAATGAGAGATTTCATATTTATGTCTGAAATTCTTCACCACTATAATCTTCATATACTTGAAAACCGTGGTGGTATACATAAAATGTTGATCTTCAATAGTACAAGCCAAAGTAAGAGAACATATACCACATTTCTGGTATAGATGACCTTAGGTATGACTAAATTTGATCTATAAGAGGCTATGTTATCGCATTCCGCCCTATGCCTAACCGCACCCAAATTGAATTCTCGGATTCTTCATCAGATTCTTCCTCTTGATTTTGGCTTATCTAAAGCTGTTTACGTAAGATAAATGTAGGATAATTAGGGTTGATTAGGGTTAGGGTTTCGAATCCTCGATTCCTTATTTTCGGATGAGTGTTGCACCCGTATTGGATTCTTCAACAGGTCTCGATCTCACCCATGGTTCGTGTAACCTTGATAAGAGGTCAATACACATGTAACAATATGATCGCTTTGCAATAAATGAAAAATACAGAACTTATAATTTGACAAACTGATTATCATGCTCATACAGAATACATGTTTTTAATAGAACTGGGGTCAAAACTGTTAAAGAAATATAACTGCGGAAGATATTCTATTTTGTATTATTATTATTATAACCCCTTTTGGAGATGTTGTTCCTCCAATTAGGGATGTTATTGATGTAATTGGTCATGTAAAGTCTTGAGGTAAAACCTTCGTTGTAAGTCGGGTCAGTAGTACCCACAAAAGTATTATTAAAATGTGGTTTTGAGTCTCCCAAGGCAAGTCGACCTTGATTGGGAAGAGAAGTCGGCCCTGTTGGGTTATTAGGCTTCTTCATTGACCAGTATAAATAGGGGAGGCGCCTCCCTCATTTGGATACACAGAACTCAAGCAGTTCCACTAGAGAGAGAAGAAATAGTCCATCTAGAGGAGAGGAAGCAGTCTAGTCTTATTCTTTGGGTCTTACACTGTACTTGGGTGAAGTCTATATAGAGGAAGTTTTGTTGGATTTTCTTCCCTACGAGGGTTTCCTAGGATAAATCTTTGTGTTCTCTTTTTGTTCTGCTATGCTTGTTATTCTTTCAGTGATCCTTTGTTCTATTTGAAAATAAAATAAAACTTAACATGGTATCAGAGCTAACCTGAAAGAAGACATTGTGCAACAACTCATCTTGCAATCCAACAAGCTAGGGTTCACTATTCCAGAGATCTCCCTCCACAGATCAACCGAAAAAGAAGGTCCATTCAACTCGCCCTAGGAGGGCACATCTTTTTGTTGGAGCAGTTTTTCATTCCGAGGATTTTCACTTTCTAACCTACCACTACCGCCGAGAAAAAAACTAGGGCATCGAATTTTCTAAGGTTCCATCCTCAGATTCCATAAAAGTAAGATACAGTCTAGCTTGCCTTGGGGAGGCACATCTTTTGCTCCTCTCAGATCTACAAGTGATCTCAGCTAGAAAATTAGGGTTTTCTAGTCAAACCCTAGGTGATCTTGAAGTTGGTTCCAGAAAAAGCCCTCAAATTGGTAAGTACTATCTCCTATCTTTCCATTTGAGGTTCTCATTCATTAAAGATGACAAATAGTACCAAGCTAGATGAATTCTTGAGGGAGCAGAGAATTTCAGAGCATGGAAGTATAGCGTTATGCTCATCCTTGAAGAGCATGACCTAGAAGGATACATCAAAGAAGAGGTCAAGGAACTAGAGGGAGAAGAGGCAAAATCCTAACAAAAGAAGGATATGATCAAAGTCAAGAGGATCATAGCTAACTCTATTAAGGATCATTTGATTTCCCAAGTGTCCTCAAAGAATACTCCAAAGGAAATGTTTGATGCACTAACCATTATGCTTGAAGGGAAGAACATCAACAGGAGAATGACCTTAAGAAACCAACTCAAGGGTGTGAAGATGCAAAAGGTAGAAACCATGCAGTCATACTTCTCTAGAGTATCTTAAATTAAAGAACAATTAGAAGCCATTGGTGACATGGTAGAAGAAGCTGAAGTTGTGATGACCACTCTAAATGGTCTTCCAAGAGAATGGGATTCCTTCATCAGAGGAATATGTGCTAGAAGAAAGCTAACCAAATTATGGGAGGAATGTGTACAAGAAGGAAGGTTAACAAATAGAGAAGAAAAGTTAAATGAAGATGAAGATGAAGATCAAGCTCTAGCTGTGCATATAAATAATGGAAGAAATAAAAGGAAGGATCGAGGATCTCCCATAAGTAGATCACAATAATTCAAAAGAGTTAAGAAGTTTAAGAAGGATTACTCATCTTATGAATGTTATACATGCCATATGTTAGGACATATCTTCGGACACTGTCCACTTAACAAAAACAAGTTCAAGAAGAAGAACAGAAAGTTCCATGCCCATGCAACCAAAGAAAATGAATCAGATGAAGAGAGGACTAGAGAGAATGAAGACTCTAATGAAGAATATGTCTTGATATCAGCCCTCACAGGATCAATCTCTCATGGAGGTGATACTTGGCTCATAGATAGTGGTGCTTCCAAACATATGACAGGTCACAACGATTCTCTGTCATGCCTCACTCAGAAAGATTATCCACACAAAGTACAGCTTGGAGATAACCGTCAATATCCTATCAAAAGAATGGGAGAAGCTTCCTACAAGTTGGAATCCGGTAAGTCCATGAAAATGAAAGAAGTCTTATATGTTCCAGGTCTAAAGAAGAATCTTCTTTCTATATCAACTCTAGACAAGAAAGGCCTTAGAGTTGCCTTTGCAGATGGTGAAGTTCTTATGTGGACAAAAGGAAGAACTATAGATGATGCGGTTGTAATAGGTATTGAAGAAGGAGGGCTCTACAAACTAAAAGGGCATATAGATTTTACTTTCACAGCTTGTACTATCAGTCCTTGTGAACTATGGCATAGAAGACTTGCTCATGTAAACTACAAAGCTTTACCAATTGTGAGAAAGGTAGTGATAGGTCTACTATAAATCCAGATCAACAATGAAGAGGTATGCAAAGGATGTGCTCAAGGGAAGAACACTAATAATCCATTTCCAAGGAGTAATAGTAAAGCAAAAGGGATCCTAGAGATTGTCCACTCAAATGTGTGTGGACCAATGTCAACTACTTCCTTAAGTGGGTATATCTATTATGTCTCTTTTATCGATGACTACTCACACAATACTTGGATATATTTCTTGAAAAGGAAAGATGAAGTATTTGAAAGGTTGAAAGAGTTCAAAGCTCTTGTGGAGAATCTATCTGAAAAGAAGATTAAGATATTAAGATCCGATAACAGAGGAGAATTCACTTCAAATGAATTCAAGGACTTCTGCAAAGAAGATGGGATTAAGAGGGAGCTTACTACACCCTATAATCCTCAACAAAATGGAGTAGCAGAAAGGAAGAATAGATCTATCATGGAAGCAGTCAAAGCCATGATTCATGATCGAGATCTACCCATGTATTTATGGGCTGAAGCAACAAACACCGCAGTCTATGTTCAGAACAAACTATCCCATAGTGCGATTGGAAACAAAACTCCAAAATAAATGTTTACTGGTGAGAAGCTTGAAGTTAGTCACCTAAAGATATTTGGTTGTCCTATTTATGTTCCCAAAGAGAAAAGATCAAAGTTGGAGCCCTTAGGAAAGAAGGGAATATTTGTTGGATATAGTGATCAGTCGAAAGCATACATAATCTATATTCCAGGTTTTCGTAAAATTGAGGTCAGCAGAGATGTCACATTTGATAAGGATGCAGATTTCAGCCATTTTAGAAAAACCCATGTGGATGAAGAAGAACAAGAAACTCCCAGAATCATAGAGATCAATAAATCACCAGTTAGAGATGATAAAGAAGAGCCTATACCGGAAGATCAGGACATGGCTGAACCTTAAGAATTTATAGAGACACCTCATGAGACAATCTCAACAAGGAAAAGACCAGCTTGGGCTCGTGATATAATTCAAGAAGTAGAAAGATATGGTGCACCAGAAGGAAGCAAGAGACTGAGACTCCACTCCAACTACATAGCATTAATGTGTAACCTCGTTGACAAAGAAGCTACATGTTTTGAAGAAGCCTCAAAGAAGAAGGAATGGATGGATGCCATGATTGAAGAATATCAATCTATCTTAAAGAATGATGTTTGGAAAGTGGTGCCAAGACTTAAGGATAAATCAGTGGTCTCTTCCAAATGGATTTTTAAGACAAAGCATTCAGCTGATGGTAGTATTGAAAAGTTCAAAGCAAGATTTGTCGCAGGAGGATTCTCTTAGAAAGAAGGAATTGACTATGAAGAAATGTTTGCACCAATAGCTAGATATACCTCAATCATAACCATTCTTGCTTTGGCTTCCAAGATGAGATGGAATTTACATCAAATGGATGTAAAGACATCCTTTCTAAATGGTGTCATAGAAGAGGAAGCGTATATTGAACAACCTCTAGGTTTTGAGACACATGACAAGAAAACACATGGGTGTCGACTAAAGAAAGCGTTATATTGATTAAAGCAAGCACCCAGAGCATGGTACGGAAGAATTGATGACTTCCTGATGAGCCTAGGCTTTACCAAAAGTAAAACAGATTCCAACTTTTACTATAAGGTTGAATATGACGGGATCATGATATTACTATTGTAGGTAGATGATCTATTTTTTGACAGGAAAGGAGAAGCTCATTAGTGGATGTAAGAAGAATCTTGCGACATAATTTGAAACGAAAGATCTTGGCATGAAGCATTACTTCCTAGGTCTTGAACTATGGTAGTTCCCATATGAAATTTTCGTAAACCAAGGAAAATATGTTGTTGAGATCCTAAAGAGATTTGGGATGTTGGATTGTAAGGCAATGAACACTCCGATGGTGACAAACTTGAAGCTCCTAAATTATGACTCTTCAAAAAGAGTAGATGTCACACTATATAGACAAATTATCGATTCACTGATGTATTTGACAAATACAAGACCAAATAAATGTTTTGCCATGAACACATTAAGTCAGTATATGGTGGAAGTCAGACATGTTCACCTAGTTGCAACAAAACATGTGATGAGGCACCTAAAGGGTACATTGGATTAGGGCCTCACATATGCCGCTGATCGTGAGTTTAGATTATGTGGTTACACTGATTCAGATTGGGCAGGAAGTGCTGAAGAAAGATAGAGCACTTCAGGATGTTGTTTCAGTTTGGGATCGGGTGTGATCTCATGGCTTAGTAGAAAGCAGACCAGTGTTGCGCTCAGTACAGCAGAGGTTGAATACATTGCAGCATGTTCATCCTGTAATGAAGCAGTATGGATTCACAAATTATTGACAAGATTGTTTGATACTGAAATGGATGCAACGGATATTATTGTGACAAACATTAGAGGAAATTTGGGGTCTAAAATGGGCCTCATAAGAAAACGTGCCAATAATAAATTCTTGTGAGTTGGAATTCGAGAACCAATCGAATTTCAATAAAATGAGTCAACCATAATGGTTGAATTGACATATTTGTCATAAAAAAAATTACTTTTGTTCGTATTTTTGACATATCTCCTTGTGGTTTTACTCAAATTTCAAGTGAGAGAGCTCGTTGGATGGGGAATTTAATTCTGCATCCAACGAGTACCCACACTGCATACTTTCGACGGACTCCGCTACCCCAAAAACAAGAAATTCTTGAAAAAACATGATGTTCAAGTATTTCTTGTTTTTGGGGTAGCGGGGTCAGTCAAAAGTATGCAGTGCGAGTACTCACATCATCATCATGTTTTTTCAGGTATTTCTTGTTTTTGGGGGTAGCGGGGTCCATCAAAAGTATGTAGTGTGGGTACTCGTTGGACGCGGAATTAAATTCCACATCCAATGAGCTCTCCCGCTCGAAATTTGAGTGAAAACACAGGGAGATATGTCGAAAATATGAACAAAAAAATAGTTTTTTTCTTTCTTCCTCCAAAATTAATAAATATTATTTTATTATTTTAACTATTATTTTATTATTTTCCTTAGGAGGCCCATCTTAGACCTCAAAATTCCTTTAATGCAAAGTTGTATCAAGTTAACAGAGAACCCAGTGTTTCATGATAAGTCAAAGCACATAGAGATAAAGTATCATTACTTCCGAGATATGGTGCAGAGAAGAGCCATAAAGCTTCAATATGTTCCTAAGGAGGAACAAGTTGCAGATGTGTTAACTAAGCCTCTGTCTCTTGTGAAGTTTGAATATTTTAGAGACAAGCTTGGTGTAGTCTGAAAGGACCTCCCTGGAAAGAGGAAGTGATGATAAGATTGTTATTGATGATGAGATGGCAACTTAGTACATATGCGATCAAGTGCCTATAGATAATGTTGTGGTCCTGCATTCATTTGCAGATGATAAGATTCCAACATCTTTTGATGCTGTGGGTGATTCTGCATTAAGTTGTGATGTTGTGTTGTGTTTGTGTAACATTGCAGGCGATGTTCAGGATGAGGATACCTGCGATGAGATGTGATGCTCGTAATGATGCGATGAGATGTGATGCCCGTGACGATGCGATGAGATGTGATGCTCGTGATGATGCAACGAGATGTGATGCTCCTGATGATGCGACGAGATGTGATACTCGTGATGATGCTCATGATGATGCAATGAGATGCGATGCTCATGATGATGCGATGAGATGCGATGCTTGTTATGATGTGTCGAGACACGATGCTCGTACGAATGTGTTCGTGACGTGATGATCGAGATGTGATGCTATGTGATGGTGATATTCCATGGATAATGATAATGTTGATATAGCTGTGAAAACTTCCTATGATGTATAGACTTACCAGTTAGTTGTACACATGTATTGTTGTGTTATAGAATACCTTTCTTGTTAAGAGAGAGTGTTAAAGAAATGTAACTGCGAAAGATATTCTATTTTGTATTATTATTGTTATTACCCCTTTTAGAGATGTTGTTCCTCCGATTAGGGATGTTATTGATGTAATTTGTCATGTAAAGTCTTGAGGTGAAACCTCCGTTATAAGTCGGGTCAGAAGTACCCACAAAAGTATTATTAAAATATGATTTTGAGTTTCCCAAGGCAAGTCGACCCTGATTGGGAGGAGAAGTCGGCCCTGTTGGGTTATTAGGCTTCTCCACTCATTTGGATAAATAGGGGAGGTGCCTCCCTCATTTGGTTACACACAGAACTCAAGCAGTTGCGCTAGAGAGGGAAGAAACAGTCCATCTGGAGGAGAGGAAGCAGTCTAGTCTTATTCTTTGGGTCTTACACTGTACTTGGGTGAAGTCTATATAGAGGAAGTTTTGTTGGGTTTTATTCCCCACGAGGGTTTCGCAGGATAAATTTTTGTGTTCTCTTTTTGTTCTACTGTGCTTGTTATTCTTTCAATGATCCTTTGTTCTATTTGAAAAGAAAAGAAAACTTAACAAAAACCTTAATTAATTTTCTCTACCCTTATGCGTTTTTATGTTTTAGGTTTTTTGCGCAATGTTTGTGGGCTGAAGGATTCGAAAATGGTTGTTCACTATATTTCTAGACTCTAAAATTACCTATAAATACGATGGTAATGTTATCACACAACTTGTAGCTGCTCCTAAATTGTATCCTATCTAGGATAGTAGAAGGAGATGAGCAGCTAAAGAGGTGACCCTAGAGGATCTTGCTCTCCAAATATGATTTGGTTGTCACGGCTAACAAGACTCTCTTCACTTCAAGCCAATAAATGACTAAAGGAGAGACCTTGATCAATCCTCGTGGGATAGATCTAGGACAAAACACTAGATCTCAATATTTCTATTTAACGTAAGGTGACATAGGGATAAACCCTAGACCAAAAATGAATAGCTAAATAGAGAGGCTTTAGGGGATTAGTAAATGAAATGATATCCAAACAAATATTTCTCAATAGCTTGATTGATTAATGTGATCTAGGATCGAAGTGCTAGGTGAAGGATACCCAAATCGCTACCCTAGGGGGAGTTGACATTTTAGAAATGACCATAATAAGAGTTAAGTTGGCAATTAAAGAGTTTCTAACACTTGATCAATTTGCTTGATGTAACAATAGACAAAGATCACAAGCAAAGCAAGTCACATAACCCAGAAAGACAACCTCCAGAACAAAGGGGGTGAACTGATCACTATGCCAATGGCTGTTCCAAGTGGGAAGATGGATTCCAATGATGACGCCCTAGGGAATCTAGGGGTTTGGAGGGATGGCCGCAAATACCCAAGTGCCAAAATTTGAAATTCTAAGTGATATGACCTAGGGAATTTTCCTACTTACTACAAATGAGGGGTTTAATTGATTTTTATTAATGCAAACAATGGAATAAAAGAACTACTAGAAAATCTTATGAAACTCACCCGGATCCAGATGAATGATGTAGATCCTTTCTCCTCACTCAACAACAACCATATAGACCAAGCATCCACTTTCGAAACAATCGATTGAGTCCCTAGGGGTCCCTGCCAAGAACAAGAAGACAATTGTGAGCACAATGCAATTATGATTATCCAATTGAATTTAACAGAGCTATTGAATTGACAAGAAAGAGAATGATAACAACAATTCAATGGAAAAAGGCAATAGATATCCAAGATGTTGATAAACCCTCTGAAGCAAATTCGCCCAAGCGAGAGAGAGAGAGTCCCCTCTCCAATTCACACTTGTCAAAAATCGCTCTCCTGTCAAGATAAAAACATAGAAAAATATGCTAAAAAATAATGCTAGATCTAGTGGTCACAGAAGCTTGGCAAGAAAAGGAAAATCATCACCATAAGAAACCCAAGGAGAAGAGCAAAACATATTTTCTATTAATTTCTCTCAAGAGCCAAAGTCCCCTTTACAATGAGGGGTCTACTCGCTTAAATACTTTCGAGATCTGCTAGCACAGATCCACGAACATGAGCATTAACACTAACATGTCACTTGGTAGGACTTGAACCCTGGGGTCACTGTATTATCTACCAACTTTCAGAGACTTGGCAAGCCACCTTTGACTAGGCTGTTATTTTAGTTTCAATAATGATCATTGTCTGCAACCTTTGAAAAGGTTCATGTGCAAAATGAGCCAATCCATGATGTCACTATGTTTAAGCCTAAGGCTTAATAAAACACTCTAATTGGATAAATTAGAAATCTTAAATGAAGCAAGAGAGTTTACACCCCAACAAAGGCCTTTGGAAGAACAAGATGAGGCCATGCCAAAATTACTTTTAGCAATGATTGTAGATTAGAGATGAGCTATCACATGGTTAAGCCAATCAGGAAAGACAACATGTTTCAAATCATGGCATTCCTGTCATTACATGAATGCCAAAGGACACAAACTTTACTCGAGGAACTTGTACAGTTACAAGATATTTAAATGTCTAATAAACATGTATTGCAATCCAAAATTTCACTAGAATGACATTTCCAAAAAGTCCTTGTGTGGTATAATATGTGTCACCATACATTTAAATAATCAGTGTTTGAGTAAGCCAATAGAACTGAAAAGGGACATTAGACCTTCAAAAATCTTTTTGCTTACACTAGCATCTTTGTGGTTACTAGAGTATATTCATTTCTTGTCGTTTAATGATCAAGTGAGTATGGTTTTAGTGTTTTAAGTGTGCATATGTTGTGTCCTATATGCAGAGAACTCCTCGTGGGTGGTCTGAAAAACTCATTGATATTGCAGATGACTCGTCGTAAGTTGCTTGCCAAGTTATGAAAGGCTGATTGTTTTTGAGTTATTCTGATCTACTTCTATGTGTTATCAAAATCAAGAGTAATCAGGTTGGTTATCTAACTGATCTGCAGTGATGGTTTTCGTTTTGTGTTGTCCCGAGAACCAACAACTGCCAGCAAGCTGTACCTAGCTAAGCGCCTTAAGGGGCTTTCTCCAGATGAAATAGCTATGTTGGAGCATGTTGAAGTTTGCCCTCAGGCTGTTGAATTGACAGAAAATATTGCAAAGAGGATTTCATCAGATGGTGGTGGTGCACTCATCATCGATTATGGGCAAAATGGAATCATTTCAGACAGCTTACAGGTATGAAATGCCTATTCTATCTTTTAAGATCCAAATTAGATTTCATGTTTTTGACAGTATGTTTACAATGACAGAGATTTGTGTTAATTGACATCAGAGACATGTATAGCCCATTTCTCCAGAGAGAAGGAATCTTGTCTGATCATCTTATTAAGTGATCAATTTTTCTTGCAAGTTTGTTAAAGTTATTCTGTTTTAGTCCCACATTATCTACTGTATTTAGCTTCTGAGAAGCTTGGTTAAAATTTGTATCAGTTCTCTCATGTCTATTTTCAACTATGTGTCCCTAAGTATCGGAAAATTCAAAATGGAAATGGGAAATGGAAGGAAACGTGTACAGTAATGGTCTAACAGTATGAAAACTTTAGGGTAGTCCGTGTAGGAAACCACAGGAACATGAGAATGCTAGGAAACCTGTTCAAGAGATGGAAACAATTTCAATTTGAAGCTCACCCTAAGAAACATTCCTTGATGTTGAGGGTTGTGTTAGCCCTAGATCTGCAGGGGTTACACGATGATTGATTTGTTTGTGATTCCATTACAAACTGCTTGCCAGAGAGGAGATCTGTGGATTGCCCATAGATCACTCGCTAGAGACTTGTTCCAGTATGCTCAGATGATTCTTGTGCCTTGGGTTCTGGGTGGAGATTATATCTGTTATACTAGTGCTATGACATATTTTTCCCTCGTTAGCCCTGAGGGATAGCTCAAACAGTCATGAGCCAGACGTGATATCTCTCCCCCCAAATGTTAGGGAGGTCACGGGTTTGACTCTCTTTATTCTTTAGGGGTTAGGCTCATAATCAGGGCCAACGGCTTACCCCGTTTACCATCCATGAATCATTTCAAGTACTTGTCAGGCTTTTTGCGAGGTTATTTCTTGGAAAAAAAAATTCTTTCTTGTTGACACATGGGGATGTTTTTCTTTTATGTTGGATATGACCACGGGAGATCAATTTTATGTTCTATAGTGGCTCACAATGAATGTTTTAAAACTTGGACTTGGAGTCGGACTCGAACTCGACCAAGGATGAACTTGGACTCAGCCATGACTTGGACCGGTTTGAATTTAATGACTTAGTTTTTAAAAAAATACATAAAATATTCATATTTTAGTGGAAAAGTTTATTTTAAAGACTCCACACCATAATTCCAAACCATTAGAGACGAAATATGCACAGTCTACTCATGTATAGGCCAGTGTTACAAACATTGCCGATATATTGGCAACATCACGATATATCGCGATGTTAACTCACTGGCGATATATCGGCAATATATCGCCTTGATATTCATATTTTCCCCAATTTTTTGGCAATTTTTTACCTATTTTATCGCGATATTTGCCAATTTTTTTGAATATATTGTAATTTTTTGAATTTTTGTATTTTTATTTTGCCGATATATTCCTGATGTTTGCCGACATTTTCGCCGATAAATACGATAATTTCTTTTTGGACCTTCGACGATATATTCCCTGACACTATATTTTTAACATTGATTCTATAGACTATGTAAGTTGAATATATCAAAATGGCACCAAGTGCAATACATATCTACCTCAAAATACATAATCAGTGAGGCTCAAAATGGCCTATAGAGTCCAAAAAACAACATGCTATGCCTACAAGGCTACAAGATCAACACGATCAATCATCTAACTCATCACCATTGCTAGAAATGCCACGCCCAGCATCAACATCTAGCTCAGACCCCTTGGATTCCTCACCCTCTTTCGACTGCTCAAGAACCTCTGCAAGAGCAGCAGTAGAAGCACGACTATGTCTTTGGTGGCTAGTGCCTGGCATGTCTGGATCTATGGCTGCATCACCTACTGCTGCTGGATTTGCATCCAATTCAGCCCACCCCAAGTCCTCTACATTGATATCATGATCAAGATCAATTTTTTCCGGTTGAAACTCCTCTATTTGTTCCGAGGTCGGATGAATATCATTCAACACAATGGGATCTGTATCAAATCTCTTGTTCAATAATTGGGTGCACCTTAGTCGGAGGTTGTACTGTACAAAGACGGGATCATTTAACTGTTTTTTGTGCCAAACAAATTCTCTTCTTTGTGTGAATCTACTCTAAGATAGACCAATTGCTCTCACACCTTGATGCACTGCAAGTCTTACTTAGGACTCAAATTACAACTTTTGTAATTGAGGACATTGGCTGGCTACCAAATGATTCCCACCAATGTGTTGCAAAGATAGTGAGTTCAAGAAATTAAATTGTGAATTTGGCTAAAAGTTCAAGTATTTAAAGGTAAAGTTTCGAACAACTAAACTTAATAAAACATTAGAATTATTTACGTGGTTGGTCCACATCTCTTGCAAATTGCAATCTTTTCTAGGTTTTTTCCTGTTGTCACACAATCTAGTAGTCTAATGATTGCAATAATTAATCAACTGCTAGACCGGTGGAACCTCGGAACACTGCCCCAAATTTTCACACAGACATGTTCCTCTCTCTTTAGGTCTCTTGAATCCACCAAAGACAGACTCAGACTAAGCATGGGAGGTATCCTAGTCAAGTTTTTTCGGGTACTTTCTAGTAGAATAAACTTTCCCACAATACTCACAAGATTGATTTATAGAGAATCAAAACACTTAAACTGAATTAGGAATGATGAAATGTGTGCCCAGTGGGGAATCCTAACTGCATAGTTGGTTTAGTGTTAGTTTTATATTTTAAAAGTTTAAAATTTTAAAAATTATAATATATATTTTGTTTTATATTTTAGTTCTAAATATCAAATATTTGATTAGTTTTTATATTAGGTTTATTTTATAATATAAATATAAAGTTTAGTACGTAGTTATAATATTAGATATTATATTTTAGTTATTATAATATTTTTTGGAATATATTATTAGAAATTGGTTTTATTGTTTTATAATTTAATTTTGGCATTTGAATTATTACATATTTTTATAAATAAATTTATACATACATTATTGTTATGATTATTAATCCTCCCTTGTTCATTTTGGTCATATGTCTAAATCAGGAGTCATGTCTAAATTGGGAGTCCATCCAGTCTATTTTTAGTCACTAGCACCATTGGGGCACATGTTCCAGCTACTAAAGTGTGGGGAACACTAATTGAGGCCTACTGCAACTGATTGCACTTGCATGCATCAGTTTAGGAGCCTCCTAGATCAATTCCTACAATTTAGGAGCCACTGGGAGTGCCGATACCAACCTTCATCAGTTGAATTCAGCTAGTGACTAGTCAAGCTGAGTTAGGAGTCAGTTACATTCAGTTCTAGTCCTCTACATTCAATTAGCGCTAGGTTTGCATGGCTACATGCAGGAGAGGCGCATTTCTCACCTACCACAGTCAGTTAGCCTTAGTCAACACTGAAGTAGACACTTGAGTTGTGTTTTAGAACTCCGTTAAACTCCGGTAATGGTTTAGACAAGGTCAGTTAACTATTGAGTCCTTCAACAGTGATTTAGACAAGGTCTTAGTTACCTATAGTCAAGTAGAGTCTAATCAATTCGAATTTCCTCATGTGGATTCGAATTGCATGAGGCTATTTAAGCCATTGTACTTCATTGTAATTATTATTTAATTACTCTTTGATTAATGAAAAACATTCACAATTGCAAGCCATTTTTGCACTGTTTCATTCTTCAATAACTGAGTAAATTGTGTGATCTATCTTGTGAGTTGTGTGTTTGTCCACAGATCTATGTGCTTAATTTAATATGATATCAGAGCCTCAACGGATAAGGCACTTTTCCTCAGATCTCCAGCTAGATCATTTTTCAGTTTGCTCCTTCCTACTCTGCACCAGAAGCCGAAGGTTTACCACTTAATACCCTAAGCACAGGAATTGTTGATCAAGCTTGCTTGATCAATTAAGTTGGGTGTGATGAAAATCTGAAATGTGCAGGTAGTCGACCTTACTTTGTCTTTTGTGTACTTGCAGGTACAACTTTGAATGGCTTCATCAATTCTGGATTCATCAGTTCCTCTTCTTACCGTATTCACAAACTATTCAGAATGGAAGATGAAGATGATTGCATCTCTGAAGAGACAAGTTCTCTATGAGGTGTCTATTGGACTTGGTGAAGAGTCCTTTGAGAGAGAGGATGACTGGCTAAATGAATGTGATGCAGCTTATGGAACAATGTGTATGGTCCTTTCTCCTAGCATGTGCTACCTCAAAATATCTGTTAAAAACCCAAAGGATCTCTAGAAAATATTGGACATAACCCTTGGAATGATTGATGAGGATCATAATAGCACTTTGGAGAGCACATCTAGCACCATAAACATCCTTGATCCAAAAATCTCGGCCTCCACTCTCTCTGATGAAGTTGTTCAAGATGAAGAAGAAGCAGAAGCTTCTACACAGTCAATTCGAATTGAAGACAGTCTCCTTGCAATGATTCCTTTTCTCGATGCTCCGGAAGTTTATGAGATCTCTGATATCTCATCTCCTCATATGGATGAAACAGAAGAAGACATTCGAATCTCCAATATTGAAGAAAAATACTGCTGCACTTACATGCAAACATTCACCGGTGATTTTCCTTTGAATTCTATGCAAAATTTGTCAGTAATTGCTTCCAAAAGTGAAGAGAAATTTTATTTTTCTCCCTCTAATGTTGCTGCTGGTGTGCAAATATGTAATACCTTGGATATTTTGGAAGAAATATCAGATTACCAGAGTGATCCATTCGCTCCCCATGATCTAGGTCTTCTAGCAAAATCCTGCAGGATTGCATGTTCCAAAATTCATAATTTTGAAGAAAAAGGAAACTGTGCATCTACCGTCTCGGTGGACCATCCTCTTGGATCTGATATGAACCTTATTGGATCTGATATGATCTTATTTAGATCTGATCTGATATTGCTTGGTTTAGAATTTTAGGTTCATAAGCTTTCAGTACCGCTTGTAGCTGTTCTCATCAATTTTGAGAAGAAACAAGTACCGCAAGTCTCCTACAAAACTACTGTTGGGGATTTTATTTCATTTCACAGTTTTGGATCTGTTGTGAACCTATTTAGATATGATTTACTTTTTGATCTGATATTATTTGGTTCAAATTTTAAAATCCAAGAGCTTTTAGTCATGCTTGTAGCTGCTCTCACCAATTTCGGTGTGAAAAATCAAGTATCGCAATTTCTCTTCAAAACTATTGCTGGGGATTTGGTGTTAGTTTCCTCTTATGAGGTTGTTGATATTTTATTATGTGATTCATTAGCTATTTTAGAAGCTATATCAGGCTATGGAGCTCAAGCATTCGCTCTCAACAGTCCCAGTGCTTCTCTACCATTGATCACATGCTTATCTCCTCACAGAACTAGTAAAGAGGAAGACATTCTGCATTTGCCTGAACACTTGCTCCTAACACTTGGGGCTGATTTTACCACTCATGGTTTGCTGCTCATGGCTGCAACATATCAGTTTCTTGAGTGTTCCGCACATGTTCTGAATCGTCAAGAACCTTTTCTCACTTATCAGTTGACTTCAATTGCTCTACATGGGTCCAATCTTCATCCGGCAGTTGTCTATATTTTTGATTTAGTTGAGCATATCATTCTTCTTACAAAGAGGAAGATTCCTCCAAACATAATGATGGAGAGGTTCACATGCCAGGCCCCAGGATACCTGTGCACAAAAGAACCAGATTGATCCTGATTCTACCTGCTTAATTAGAGGGGGGGCTTTTTTCCCATGTGGTTTTTTCCCTAGCTCCTTGTATTGAGCAATTACTTTACTTTACTTGATGTAATGGGTAACCTATGGTCTTAGTTACCAGGGCCCACAGATTGTCCAAGTTAGCATTCAGGGGGGGTGTTAGGATTATTAATCCTCCCTTGTCCAATTTGGTCATATGTCTAAATCAGAAGTCATGTCTAAATCGGGAGTCCATCCAGTCTATTTTTAGTCACTAGCACCATTGGGTGCACTTGGCCTAATTGGGGCACATGTTCCAGTTACTAAAGTGTGGGGAACACTAATTGAGGCCTACTGCCACTGATTGCACTTGC
Organism: Pseudotsuga menziesii; assembly: GCA_001517045.1. NCBI lineage: Eukaryota > Viridiplantae > Streptophyta > Pinopsida > Pinales > Pinaceae > Pseudotsuga > Pseudotsuga menziesii. The sequence goes on from LPNX010357171.1 coordinate 308,722, forward strand.
ATGCATCAGTTTAGGATCCTCCTAGATCAATTCCTACAATTTAGGAGTCACTGGGAGTGCCGATACCAACCTTTATCAATTGAGTTCAGTTAGTGACTAGTCAAGCTGAGTTAGGAGTTAGTTGCATTCAGTTCTAGTCCTCTACATTCAGTTAGCGCTAGGTTTGCATGGTTGCATGCAGGAGAGGCACATTTTTCACCTACCATAGTCAGTTAGCCTCAGTCAACACTGAAGTAGACACTTGAGTTGTGTTGTAGAACTCCGTTGAACTCCGGTAATGGTTTAGACAAGGTCAGTTAACTATTGAGTCCTTCGACAGTGATTTAGACAAGGTCTTAGTTACCTACAGTCAAGTAGAGTCTAATCAATTTGAATTTCCTCATGTGGATTTGAATTGCATGTGGCTATTTAAGCCATTGTACTTCATTGTAATTATTATCTAATTACTCTTTGATTAATGAAAAGCATTCACAGCTGCAAGCCATTTTTGCACTGTTTCATTCTTCAATAACTGAGGAAATTGTGTGATCTATCTTGTGAGTTGTGTGTTTGTCCACAGATCTATGTGCTCAATTTAATAATTATTAGATTTAAATGTTTTAAGATTTATATTTCAAGTTGTTTTTAATGAAAAATAAATGTTACATGTAAGCAAGGTAGGAATTTGGAAAAATTCTCCTGTTTCTTGGAGACTATATAGAGGTTTTAATGTTTTGATCTTTGTTTATTTTTGTGACACGAAGTATAAAATATAGAGTGTATTTGACAAGCAAAATGGTCCACGACAAGGCATTTTTCAAGTCAAATTCCAATACTGCATGCAATTATTGAATGATTTATGTATATTTAAAATTTTCTAAACTTTGAAAGATAAGTTTTTTAAATCTATAAGCAACCTACTCTAGTATTTTTTTTGTACTAGATTTTTTCCGTATCGAATTTGTAGATTTTTCTCAAGTTTTCAACCACCGCTTTCAAAGTAAAATTTATCACTATTTATGACATTCTCAGAAAATAAAAGTGTTGGAAATAAACATTAAATTTCCAGACTTTAAAACACTGTTGTAACTTCACTTTTCACTGACAGAAAATAAATAAATAACACGCCATTCAACACATAGTACTCAGAAATTTTCTGCCAATGGCCCTAGAAAACCTAGAAGGGGAAAACTAGTCAAAGAGAGAGAATTTTTATTATTAGCTTCAGGAAAAATCAGACATTAATTTATAGTCAAAATCCAACTTATCTCAACCAACAGACTGTCTCATTTTTCATGCATATGCTGCCTCGATTTCTGTGCAATGTCTTTTCTCGAAAAACGTGCCAAAAACAACCACCTCAGCCTCGATTTTTGTGCAGAATGAGAAAGATTCTTCCCTAGATTTTCGTGCCAAAATTGCAGAAAATCCGTACAGTATGGACAACAACATTAAAGGCTGCTGTGCAGATCTCGAAACTTGTGCTTGAAAAACTCAGAATGCTGTCTCGAAATTCGTGCCTGTACCTTCCTCGAACTCCATGCCCAAATAGTCCTCGAAAACGTGTTGAAACCGTACTGTACGGTCTGCAATAAATGCAACCGTAGCGCTCCTCGAAAAACGTGCCGGTAATAAATGAGGCCGTACACTTTCTCGATTTTTGTGCACAATAAATGATGGCAGTACTCTATCTTGATTTTTGTGCCTGCAATAAATGAGGTCGTACAACACCTCAAAATTCGTGCCAGCAATTAATGATCTTGGTTTTTGTGCCCACTGAAAAATCACTCTCAGCCTTGTCTCGAAATTCGTGCCCTCACTCTCTTCTTCAACTCTCTCTTCTTCAATCTCATCACAAGAATGAATGTCAATGCCTTTTCCTTGCTTTTTGTTCATAACCCTAGGTAGGTGAAGAGGCATATAATCCAATGGCTAAAAATGAATTAGATCGACGGTTGAAATTAAATGCTCATATTTTATTTCTAAAATATTAATTTCACTGACCCACTTAAATTTTTCAAAAACCGACTTTAATGCCTAAAGTCAAATTAAATGTCACTTAAGTCATTTAATGCAAGGTTCAATTTATTTCCCTTCACTAAGTGACTAAGGCTAAAGTCACTTAGGGGAACACTTCCCTAGGTACAAAATTAACACTCCCTCCTACCAAGGAAGGTGTTTTGCAACACTCCCAACTTATCCCTGAAGAAGACAAACTTGCTCCTCCCGGAAGACTTTGTGAGAATGTCTGCTACCTGCTCATTTGTGGAAATGTACTGAAGTGTAATTGCCCCTCTTTGAACATAGTCTCAGATGAAATGATATTTGATCTCAATGTGCTTTGACCTGTCATGGAAAACCGGATTCTTAGAGTGCTCGATGCAACTGTGATTGACAAAGTAAATCACCGTAGGCCTAAGCTCTTGACCAAATAGATTCACCAGCAACTTGCGAAGCTACAAGGCCTCGCAGCTGGCCAAACTAGTTGCCATATACTCAGCCTCAGTAGAACTCAAGGCAACGGATTTCTGCTTCCGACTGAACCACGACACTGTTGCCGAGCCCAAACTGAAACAACATCCGGAAGTGCTCTTCCGGTCTGCCACACTGCCTGCCCAATTTGAGTCTGTATAGCTAACCAATATGATCCCCTCTGACTTCTTGTAGTCCAAACCAAAATCCACTATTCCTGAAAGATAGCGTAACACATGTTTTGCAGCGATCCAATGCACACTCCTAGGCTCAACCATGAACTGGCTAAGAGTGTTCACTGCAAAACACAAATCTGGCCGAGTGTTGACTAGATACATCAATGACCCAATAAGCTGACGGTATAAAGTAGGATCCACCAACTCTCCCTCAGAAGCATGAAGCTTCTTCCAGTTGGTGATCATAGGTGTCGACATTGGCCTGCAATCCTCCATCCTGAATCTCCTCAAAATATCAACCGCATACTTTCCTTGCCCTAGGAAAATATGTACAGGCTCTTGCCAAACCTCCAATCCCAAAAAATAATGCATTAGCCCAATATCAGTCATCTCGTACTCTGCTGCAAGATCCTTCTTGCAAGCTGCAATGGGTCTCTCTCTCCCTGTGATAAACAAGTAATCAACATATAGCAGAAGAACAAGCGGATCATCTCCAACCATGATGAAGTAGAGATTTGGATCTGCTTCACTCTTCTGAAACCCCATACTCAGCAAGTAAGAATCGATCCTGGAGTACCAAGCTGTAGGAGCTTGCTTCAGCCCATAAAGGGCTTTCTTCAACCTGCAAACATGAGACTCTCTCTCATGAATCTCAAAGCCTTGAGGCTGCTCAATGTAAATCTCTTCCTGTATGATCCCATTGAGAAATGCGATCTTCACATCCATCTGATGGATCTTCCAACCCATTTCCGCTGTAATGGAGATCAAGCTCCTAATAGAAGTATACCGAGCAACCGACACAAAATTCTCATCATAATCAATGCCCTCAACCTGTGAAAACCCCCACGCTACAAACTTGGCTTTGTACTTCTCCACACTCCCATCTGTCGCATGCTTCAGCTTGTAAAGCCAACGAGAAGTCATCACTGACTTCCCCTCAGGTCTCGGAACAATCTCCCATACATCATTCTTCATGATGGAAGGGTACTCATCCATCATGACATCTCTCCATACTGAATGCTGGGAGGCCTCCTCAAAAGTAGAAGGCTCAGAATCTCATGTACTACCCACCAACAACATGCCCAATCTGCCAGGCATCTTGATGGCCCTCACATCCTCCTTGGGTGCCCCAAACTCTTGAGCTTCCTTCAAGGTATCTTGAAGCCACTTAGGTGCCTTCGTCCTTGGAGGTTGCTCCCACACTGGTCGGTCATCATCTGAAGATCTACCAGAGGTGGAAACCCCAATATCTTGTGAACTTGAACCTGGTGTACCAACACCAGGTGTACCCTATAATCCTGATCCCGATCCCCTGTAAGGTGTACCTGTAATAGTAGACCCATCACCTGTTCCCGAAGGCCCTGCTGGCCTAACCACTAAACCGATGAACCTGTGCCAACACTTTGCGGTCCTGTAACCTCGAAAACCTGTGATCCTGACTGCTGCGTAGATGGAACCTGTGAAACAATCTGCGATGCAGGGACCTGCTGCTCTCCCTGCTCTGACTCTCTCGACTTCTTGAAGGCCCGCTCTTCCTCAAACTTCACATCCCTTCTCACCACCACTTTCCTTTGAGAGGGAAGGTAAATACGGAAGGCCTTTGCAGTCTCATCATAGCCCACAAAGATGCCCTTCTCTATAGTGCGCTCCAACTTTGTCCTCTTCTCTGAAGGGACATGAGAGTAAGTCAGACTAGCAAATATCCGAAAATGGCCAACTTCAGGCTTCTTGCCTGAAAAGCACTCCTCAGGTGTCATATTCCCCACTGCTCGATCGAGACTCCTGTTCTGAAGATATACAGCTGTGTTGCAAGCCTTCAGCCCAAAGAAAGAAAGGAAGTGACTGGTCATGTAGCATAGCTTGGGCTGCTCCAACAATGGACATGTTCTTCCTCTCAACTACTCCATTCTGCTTTGGAGTATACAGAACTGTCAACTGTCTCCTGATGCCCTCCTGTCTGCAAAATCCATCAAACTCCTTGGAGGTATACTCACCCCCATTATTCGATCTCAGAACTCGGATCTTCCCCCCTGTTTGGTTCTCCACAAGAGCTTTGAACTCTTGGAACCTTTGCAAGACTTCCTCGGACTTCTTGCTCTTCAGAAAGTAGATCCAGGTCTTCCTGGAATGGTCATCAATGAATGTCATATAATACTCGTATCCTCTCAAGGACACAGAAGACATAGGTCTGCATAAGTCTGAATGTATCAAGTCAAGGGTACCTGCTGACCTGCTATCACTGCTCGGAAAAGCAGTCTTGGTGTACTTTCTCAAAGCACATCCCTTGCACACATCACTTTGCACTGTGCTGAACTCCGGTAATCCTGTAACCATGTGTCTTAATAACCCAAGGCTGGATGATGCAAGTGAGCCATCCTCATATGCCAAATCTCACAAAGCTCACTGCTGCTGCTATGTGCCAAGGTAAGTTGAGGCTGAAACAAGAGCCTATACAGTTTCCCACATCTCACTCCAATGGTAACTGAAGTAGATGGTTCTGCAGTCTTGGGAAACATATGCACGTGTCCATCTAGGAAAGACACCCCAAGACCCTGATCCTCGATCATGGAAACTGACACTAGGTTCTTCTTCAGCCCAAGTACATACAATAGATCTCGTAACACCATGGGACTCATGGACTCCCTCTGAAATGTAATGGTCCCACGCCCAACAACTCTGACTGCTGAGTCATCTCCCAACACAACCTCCACATCTGTCTTTGTCTGTGAAAGCTCGGAGAACATCTCAGGAGGACCTGTCATGTGACTCGAGGCTCCGCTGTCTATATACCAAGTGCTGGAAGTAGATGCACTGTAAGAATGGTTTGTCAAACAAGAAAACTCCCTCTGTCTGTCAACATCCGCACTGGTGAGAATGGATGCTCTCTCAATCTCAACATGCCTAGTGCACAGTGAAAACTCACTCTGAAATCGTGCTGCAAAATCATCGATCTCAGCTGAAGTGGCTGTCTGATGCTACTTCTTCTTCTTCTTGTTCGGACACGTAGCAACATAGTGTCCCATCTTGCGACATGCAAAGCACTTCACAGTGCTCAGATCTTTCTTTTGCCCATCTTGTTGCTGGTTGGCCCCACCCTTCTTCCCCTTCGCTGTCAATGCCACATCCTCCTCATCCCACCTACTAGTAGAACCACTGCACGACAAGAAACCCCTCCGAGTCTCCTCCTGAACAAAATCATCTTAGACTCTGTCCCAAGATGGTAAGTTCTCTCTGGCCACCAACCCTTGAACAAACACAACCCAAGGTGCAGTCACCCCATTCAGGGCTGTCCACACTAACTTAGGACCAGAAACTGCCACCCCGACAGCTGCAAGCTCATCTCTCACCTGAGAGATCCTAGTAAGATAAGCCATAGACACCTCACCTTTGACCATCTTGATATTCTTCAGCTTCTCTCTAAGAACCATCTTCCTATTCTCATTAGAACTCTGAAATAACCCAGTCAAAGCACTCCACATCTCATGTGCATGATCCTTCCCGGAAATGTGAGGAATAACATGATCTTTAACAGCATCCAAGATAATCCTCATGGCTTTAATGTCCTTCTTCACAAAGGCTGCATGTGCTACTGCATCAGTGGTAGCACTAGGAATGACAATGGGGTGAGCAGTAGTGTTGTCAACTACCTCATCCCAGAGCTCATTCTCTCTCAACAAAAGGACTATCATGGCCTTCCATGAGACAAAGTTCCCTGCCCCATCTAGTCTATCTTCACTTCTCAACCCAATGGAAGTCATTTTTTTCAAAGAACAAGTTTCAGTAAAATGTACTATTGTCACAAAAGTTTTCCCAGAATTCTGGAAATCACTGTCTCTCTGCTAAAATTTAGTTTTCTGCCCAACTCAGCTCTGGTACCAATGACCATGTAGATTTTTCTCAAGTTTTCAGCCATTTGTTTCAAAGTAAAATTTATCACTGTTTATGACATTCTCAGAAAATAAAAGTGCTGGAAATAAACAATAAATTTTCAGACTTTAAAACACTGCTGTAACTTCACTTTTCATTGACAGCAAATAAATAAATAGCACGCCATTCAACACATAGTACTGAGAAATTTTCGGCCAATGGCCCTGGAAAAACCCACAAGGGGAAAACCAGTCAGAGAGAGGGAGAGTTTTTATTATTAGCTTCAGGAAAAATCAGACATTAATTTACAGTCAAAATCCAACTTATCTCAACTAGCAGACTATCTCGTTTTCCGTGCTATGCTGCCTCAATTTCCGTGCAATGTCTTTTCTCGAAAAACGTGCCAAAAACAGCAGCAACCTCAGCTTTGATCTCTGTGAGAATGAGAAAGATTCTGCCCTCGATTTTGTGCCAAACCCAGCAGAAAATCCGTACAGTACGGACAGCATTAAATGCTGCCAGACAGACCTCGAAACTCGTGCCTGAAAAACGCAGAATGCTGTCTTGAAATTCGTGCATGTACCTTTCTCGAACTCCGTGCCCAAAAAGTCCTTGAAAACATGCTGAAACCGTAATGTACGGTCTGCAATAAATGCAACCATACTGCTCCTCGAAAAACATGCCTACAATAAATGAGGCTGTACACTTTCTCGATTTCTGTGCACAATAAATGCTCGCCGTACACTGTCTCAATTTTTGTGCCTGCAATAAATGAGGCCATACTCCACCTTGAAATTCATGCCATCAATTAATGATCTTGGTTTCCGTGCCCACTGAAAATCACTCCCAGCCGTCTCGAAATTAGTGCCCTCACTCTCTTCTTCAATCTCGTCACAAGAATGAATGCCAACGCCTTTTCCTTGCCTTTTGTCCATAACCCTAGGTAGGTGAAGAAGCATCTAATCCAATGGCTAAAAATGAATTAGATTGACGGTTGAAATTAAATGCTCATATTTTATGTCTAAAATATTAATTTCATTCACCCACTTAAACTTATTAAAAACTGGTTTTAATGCCTAAAGTCAAATTAAATGTCACTTAAGTCATTTAATGCAAGGTTCACTTTATTTGCCTTAACTAAGTGACTAAGGCTAAAGTCACTTTGGGGAACACTTCCCTAGGTATAAAATTAACAGAATCCGTATTCGTACTCGAATTATGCTACTATGGTTTGTTTAAAGGATGTCTCAGCAGCAAAACAACTTGCTGTTTGAAGTGTTTAAGTTCTGAAATATACCTACAACAAGCTAAAATAGTCACTAAACACAAGTAATTAGTTTCCAGATTGAATGCTTTATACTTGAGATGACCAATGTCTATACCCCCTATATTATTTTTGATGAGATGAATTTCAGATTTGAGGTCTAAGTGCCTCAAGGGAAAATCCAATCCAATCTAGGAGCTAACTACTAATATTTAGTGATAAAAAGAGGCAGAAAACTAGAAGTGGGATTTTGACTAGAGGAGGATAATAGAAACCAACAAACTAATACTGCTGTTACAATAGAGTCTGATCACTGTGCTTTTTTATACATATTTGTGGACTGTCTTTGGGTAATTATATGCAAGTAATTTCAATTCTGGGAATGCATCTTTTATGGTAAATGTTAAATTAAACAATATCTGAAATATAAATCACAAAACCTACTCAAGCAAGCTACAGAATCAGTTAAATCAGATTCAGAATGCTTGCCATCAAACTGTTTGACAAAAGTCTTAGCCCAAAAGCACAACAGTAGTCAACTAAAAATAACGGGCAGCAGAAAGTGGTTATTACAGTGACATTAGAGCATTGCTAACAAAGTGTTTGACAAAAGTCCCAACCCAAAACACCTTAAACAGTAACTCAGAAATCAGCCAAAATCTAGTCGGGGAGTTCACAATTTGCAAATCATCATCCTACTGTCAATGATATCAGCATGGATCCATGCAGGGTCTCTCTCATAGGGCCATGGGAAATACAAAGTTGAACTGTTGAACAAATCTACAGGTTAAAATGTGCATATCTTAATTTAAAAAAAAATGTAAAACTAAAAGATAATTTCAGACTTTCAGAGTAAAGACCACTTGTAAATTTTTTTATGACAAAAACAGGGGCAGACTTGACTCATTTCACACTGTTAAGTTGTTAACATACCTGGACAGTTGACTGTTGGACTTGGACAGTGGAAACGACCTGCAAAACTGCTCAATGGACACAAATTACAATTAGATGGACAACAACTCTTCCAAGCTTCAAGCTGGGCTGTAGTCTCCTCAATGAGATGCCAAATCCACTACAAACAGTCCACGAAGACTGCCCAACAAGCTCCAAGACCTCTAACTGCTTAGTCTGCAATTCTGCTCCAAAAGCTCCAAATGCTCACAAATGCTCAATGAAGATGGTGTTAGGCAAATAGAGGGTGGGGGGGTCTCCGTACAGGCTTGAGTTAGGGTTTAATGGCTTAGGGTTTTAGTAAAATGTCAATTATTATTTTAAAAAGGATAATTTTCCTAACATGTGTGTGCCCCGGTTGGACCTGCATCAACTCGGCAAAGTTGACTGGTTTGGAACTGAACCAGCCGAGACAGACCTTCACTTGGCCGGTTCGCTACCAAACTGGTTGGCTGAGCCGGTTTAAGTACCAGTTCATTACCCATGGGGGTCAACTCGGTCAAGTCATCCAAATTGACTGGTTTTTAAAACATTGGTATATCCTACTGAACAAGTTCTTAAATAAGACTGAGTCTTCCCATTATAGGTTTCCTATGTTGCACTGGTCTCGGGGACGGGGGGACGCAGGGGACGCGGGGACGAGTTTCCGGGACGGCTAGAGCGCACTCCCAATTTTTCAGGGGACGGCAGGTTGGGGACGGCAATTATATAATATAAAATTTCCTACACATTTTCTAGGCATTCTTATACTAGAAATGTTTCGTAATGGAAAGTTACCCTTAACCCACATATCTCAATGACATCTAAACAAATACACATTTTCCACAAACTCATTATTTGATGGCCATTCTAACAGCTACAATGATTTGTTCTCAAAAATGATATTTTCTCTTCCAGCAGTTCACACGACAACAAACAGTGAACACCAATCTTTCTAATTACGTTATCAATCAGACCAATGAAGAAATCAGTATATCTCAATAAATAATATATTTATATATTTTGACAGTCCAGACCAATAAAGGAGATGTTGCAGAAATTCAGTTGCAATCATAGTTCAAACAACATCAAAGAGTGCACATTAAATGTGGCCAAAAATATGTCGTAGCCACACTTTGCAACCGGAAGAAATTTTCTCTGCAAAAAAATGTGATTTGTGGGGCACTATAAAACTACTTGCAAACATTGTGCCAAAAGAAATGTTCAGCCAAATACAAAGATGTGAGTTAGACCTCATGGATGAAGAGTCATGCAGATAAAATGCCAACTGAGGATGGTTCAGAATTAATGTAATAGAGTATGAAATAGCCCATATTAAGTTTGGCAGACTAAAAACATTAAACACTAAATTTTAGTTCATGGGTACTTCTTCCGTGTAGTGCAAAGGTGTTGAGGAATTAATAGTACCATTTAAACTTGTTTTTTTAAATTGTACAGCCAGAAATTTATAACAGGAAATGTTAAGGGTTCACATGGCCTTTCCAAAACAAATATGCTAATCAAATTTTGCAAACTGTGTACGTTTTGGTGACATCAAGTTTTTTGAAGTCTGGTAAAAAATTATGTATTTCTAAATTCGGGTCTGACCAGCTCAACACTTTCAAATGTCTTGTTCCAAACTAGCAATACCAACTTTAGGCGACGATATTCAGATTTGTAATAGGGGAAACCAAACTACATGAATATAACCCGGGAAAATAGGAAAATAACTACAGGAAAAAGTTGAGGATAAAAATTGTGATTAACCCCAATGAGAAAGAACTGATCCAGTTGCATAAAGAAACCAATAAATTTGGCTGTAATAAAATAGCCAAAGATGTATGATAAGACAGTGATGCTAGTAAAAATATTAAAAATTTCTTAAGCCTTCTGTGAGTGAGGTGAGCTTTGGATGGCAACCCCTGGTACACAACGAGCCAAGAAAAAAACATGGGAGTGCATGTTTGCTAGAAACTACTAGAAATATCTTCAGGATCAATGTTTAGTTTTGTTCAAGGATAGCTTCATTGATGAGCAGTGTTGCTTAAAGATTCTCAGTCCATAGTATTGTATCACGACTTTGGAAGCTATGATGCAAATGTTAGGTTTTAATTTGTAAATTCTAATATTTTTATTTTTTGTTCTTTTATAATTTTTTAATTTTTTTTAATGTGCCAAAAAGGGGACGCGTGGGAGTCCCCGATTGGTCAAGGGACTTCGGGGAAGTCCCCGAAAAGTCCCCGATTTTTGGGGGTACGTTTAAGGGACGGCAAAAAAGTCCCCGAGTCCCCAATGGAGTCCCCGGCCATTTGGGGACGTTTCCGAGGAGTTCCCAAGTCCCTGGAACCCCGGAACGTAGGGAACGGGTGAAATTTTAGGGGGGACGGGTCCCCGTGCAACATAGTAGGTTTCTTTATCAGCTAATTGATGCGTGAGTCAAAAATAGTTCTGAAGTCAACGTTTAGTTCAACTTTGTTTGGTGCTGGGCGCCACTTGCAATTGTGCAGTGAACTGAAAGTTTTACTCAACGCATATTCAATCCACCAATTCACATGCTATCATCAGCATGTAAGAACAAGTGAAGGAGGGCGTCTCCATGGTTGAAACCATCATTTAAAGGTTACATGCTCTTGAAACTTGCTGCTTGTATGCTCAGAATAACATAATTATAGTTAAGTCAACATATAGTTGAGCGAGAGATATGTTTGGCTCTAAATGTGACCTCCATGTGTGCATTTAACTGCAGGTTCAATCCCAATAATTACCAGCTAACAGCATTAATTCTTGCTCTTCTCTTTTCTAAAGGAACCCTGTCTGCACACACTCTCTATAATTAACATTTTTGTGCATGACTTTTCAAGGTTTCTCTGTTAAAAAACAACAACAAGGAAGGTCTTCTAGCATTGCATGTGTCCTTGCATGCTAGAGAGACATTAAACTGGAAGCCAAATCTATTAAAGTGATTTTCCTAAGTTTTGACTTAGGAAAATACTTTAATTATTCTAAATTGATTTTGACTTTAATGGAATCACTTTATTTAAGTGAAAAGTGAAATATTTAAGTGAATGGCTAATTTAATCTTGGCCATTGATTCTCACCGAAGGATCTCATCCATAGATCCATAGTGAGGATTAGGGTTTTCGCTTAGCCAATAAAGTTAAAAGAAGATTTGGTGGATAGGACACGTACACAGACATGGAGAAGTCAATCGAAGGAGTTTGCAAAATAGACGGAGGAGCAGCTGCATGACAGGTTCACCAGTCTAGATCGAGATCGTACAGATCGCGCAGAGGAGTAGCACAGCAGCCGGTGTTATCACGAACCTTGTAGTTGCCTTTGTGAGGTGGATCCAGGATGGATGGTAGAGGGACAAACAACTAAGGAGGTGGAACCAAGATTGCCTTGACTCCCAAATGGATGGTTGTCACGCCAATCGAGGCAGTCTTCGCTTTATGCTATCTTAGCCCAAGACAACAATGGGGGAGACTCAGATCTACTCTCGACAGGAGAGATCAAACCTAGACGCCAGATCAAATCAAATGGACTTGAGGTACGTAAGGTGTAAGGTAATTGGAGACCTTAGATCTATGGAGGGTGTCACTAGGTGTACCAGGGCTTTGGATGAGGGCTTTAGACATATGAGGATTGATCCAAAGTGGAAGACAGGTGACCTATGGGGTAAATACTAGATCTAGGGTTGAGGTACTTCCAATTGGTGAAGATATCTGCTGCCTTGGGAAATGTAACCAATGCAGGGAGGGCAAGGACAGGATTGGGGCTATCTAGTACCGATGGATAGACTCAATGATGGATATGACAATATCAAAGTACCCGAGTCATCATGGAAAAATCAGATTTGTAAGGAAAAGAGGCCAAAGAGGGGCTAGCGTTAGGGTTGGAGATCGGTGCCTTGTCAGATCTAGGGCAATGGAGTCACTATCTTCCCAGCGTTGGGAGAGACTCACATGGGAGATGCCCCGATCTACAGACCTAGAAAGGTACTTTGGCCGGAGAAGTCAGTTTATGGGAGAAACCAACAGCAAGGTGGCTAGCGCTAGGGTTTGGAAGGGAAGATCATAAGATCTAGGACAATCTGGAGACCACCAGCTCAGCGTTGGAGAAGAAATGGAATGAGGATGACCTGATCTACAAACCCAAGTTGGAAAAATGCCAGAAAAATCAGATCTGGGAAAAAGTCAAAAAAATGATGAAGAGCGCTAGGATCCTGGAAGACAGTTTCTCAGATCTAGGGTTACCTGTCAGCATCTAGTTAGCTCAGATCTACAAACCTAAGAAGGAATTTTGCCAGAAAAATAAAATCCCAGAAAAAGTCAGAATTTCATGAGGAGCGTTGGGGTTTGAGCAGACAGTTTTCTAGATCTAGGGCAAACCAACCACTTTTAGATCAGCGTTAGGGGTGAATTGGTGAGAGGGAGGCTCGATCTACAAAACCCAGTAGTGGTTTGTCCAGAGATCGAGCGGTTTGTTTTTCTGTTTTTTTTATTATTATGGATTTTTCAGTAAAATGAAGAAAAGCAGGTACAATGGATTGAGATCTGGAAGAAAGGGACTAACCTGTAGATCTTACCTAGAAATCATTGTAGATGCCTTGATGAAGATGATCCCTGCTATCTTGATCAATTTGAGAAGACTTGAGTGAGTTCTAAGACCAACGTTTTGCTCCAAGTGACCAATGCTCCCTCTCTCTTGCACAAGCAAACGTCAACAATATCAGATTTGCCGTATCATGAAAGAAAAACAAGATCTACAGAAAAGTAACAAGATGTAATCATAGATCTCAATGAAGCTAATGAAAATCCCCTGATACAAGACGAAGCCAATCCAAGCGAGTTGAGGATCCCCTGCAAAAACGCCCAAGATGAAGTCGCCCTCCTGTAAACAAGACAATGATCTCGAAAAAATATAGATCTCACACAAATTTCTTGAATGCTAGGAAGCAAAAGACTTTCCAATCGCCATCTAAGAGCACCAGATGCAAAGGAGATTCAAAAAAATATCCTCAAGAAAGTTTTTCTATTAATCAAATCCAAGAGCCAAAAGCCCCTTATAAATGAGAAGCTCTCTCCTTTAAATAGGAACGAGAGAACCAAAATTCTAACCACTTTCAAAACGAGTGGCTAAGATTAAAAGATATAAATGTTCTAATCAATGGTTGAGGTGAGCTCAACATACAATACATGGATCAATATAACCATAAAGTACCAAAGTGGACTAGATCACCCATAAAGAGGGTACCCCACTCAACAAGAAATAAATGAAGCACATGGTGGGTCCATGGAGTGTTAACTAACTCCCTCTGGGTGTCCCCATGGCACAATAAAACAATATAATATTTTAATTTTTTGTCTTTGTGCCTCGCGGAAGTCGTGAGCCTCCCAAAAGCTCCAGAAAATAATATAAAAATGGCCAAAACATAGGTGTGGGCCCAATCAGGTGTTGCAACTGCTAGAGAAGGTGCAGAGGACATCACACTCATCATCATGACTCATCCCATGTCATTTCCTTGCCTCAGTAGCCCAAATCGATTTCTTCAATAGCCATTTAATCATTTTTTAATTTTCCTTGGGAAATGTTAACCTGCCAAAACAGCCTCCTAGGTTGCCTACGTTGTCCAACTGAGCCCACCAGGCTCTCTAGGATAGGGGTACTATGGTACAATCAAGTGGTTGCACCCCCTATGCCCCATACAGCGCCCTAGGAGATCCAATAAAAACATCTCCCTGCTCAGACACATCATCCTGTGAAACAAAACTGCATCAGAAGGGTAAAATGATCCTGACCATCTCTGCAAGTGCCTGGAACTGAAAATAAGTTATCTCACTAGACTCAGAGAGTCCAAATCCATCTAGGGTGTATACTCATACCCTTTCTAGGTCTCTGCCTGATCATCAACAATATCCAATAGACAATATAATCACCTGTAAATGACCAGATACCAATAATATAACTCAGACTGTCATCCATCTGCTGCAATTGTTACAAGGCTAAGACATGCTCTACAAATCATTTAAGTAACACTCATAACAAGTAGCAGTCACCTCACTAGCGATACATCAACCAAATATATATATATATAGGGTTTTATTTATTATTACTCAGACCAGACTTTTAGGACTATACTCACTTCATAGTTGTAGTCAATTTGCTAGTGAAGGGTGAAGGCTAAAATTGACAGGGTTAGGAAAAATGATTACTACCAATTCAACATTGTGGCATTTTGGATATGGAAAGGGAATACTCACTATAACCATATACCGGACAAACAACAATACAGAGAATGGCAGTGCCTCACAAATGGTTGAGTTGTTCAGAGAGTGCTTATTCAACTTAGGCATCATGTCTACATCAAGTTTGATCCAAGTTCATTAGGATCATCAGTTTTATTTCCATGGCCCTTTTGGCCTATATGACCCTTTGGGACTTCACCAACGCTTAAAAGCATAGCTAATTGCAGCTTTCATCAAGGACATATTCAAATTTATAAGGTCAACAATATTCAGATATAACATATATTTAACCATTACTTTTGAGACCTTTTCTTATACCCTTCGCAGGGTATTTTAGCATTTCATTGCTCTTGCCCTTTACTCACATATGTTAAGAAACACATTCTAGAGTTTACAATTTCCAAGGGCGCATATATAAATATTTCCAATACAAGTAATACATGAGCTTTCAATTTTAGCCAACAACATCTCAAGTTACTAGGGGGAGTTCTGCACAGTGCGAAACATCGGGACAACCGACCAGAATGATTTAGCCATACAATCCAACTTACCAAAGGCAAGTGCTGTCACCAACTCACAGCCGAGACAAAATATAAACAGGGAGGTTTGTCCAACAAAGGTTCTAGCGGGGAGAGGTCCTCCATACCACAAGTCAAGTAGTAAGTCGGGTTAAAACAAAACTGGAAGGTAATGGATGGGTGGAGACAATGAATAATGAAACCAACACTAGCAAGCCAAAGTATGGTGGGAATGACTACCTCTATTCTCCGTAAGGAGGGTAAGACCAATGAGTATGGATCAAGAACTTCTGAGTCTGAGTAGGGACATCAATACATAATGTAGATACATCCAAGTCCACATATTTATATGACCGCTAGATCATGACACTAAATGCTAATACATGTCACAAAAATGAGTATAAGAGCAATGATAACCATAACACAATATAATAAAAGTTGAGTCATAACCATGCAAATATATCCATCTGAACCATCATCTGTCCAATGAGAAATACTGATACAAATCTGGGCATCACTAACTGCTCTGTAAATGACTAAATGACTACATCAGTCCTCAAATCTGAGTGTCCTGAGACTCAGTCCTGACATGGGAGAGTACTATAGTCCACTAGTAACATAATGATCCATCAAAAATGCTCATCTCAGCATCTCATATGTAGGAGATCTGGCTGAAAAATGTACTGAATCTGAAAAATAGAATATGGTAGCCCGACTACTATATATGTGATAACAATCAGCAAGACGACCGTACTGTTGACACAGGGTTCCGTACAGATGACATCAGCATTTGTACGGTTCCGTACAACAGGCAGTACTGCTGACGCAGGGCAGTACAACTGGGCCGTACGGTTGCACAGAGTAGTTGGGGTTGCTGTTGGGTTGTCCAGTGATCTTGCTGAGGTTTTCAGTTTGCCAGGTTGGGTGTATTTTACCTACTGGTTGTAAAAGTTACATATCTTGATAATAAAACTCTATATCTGACTGCTGCACCGATTCTCCCATCTTGGGGTTTTCGAGGGGTTTCCATACCCAAAATACTAGTGTTTATATTGTCATGTGATGTTGTGTATGTTTCTCAATTATTTATGTTCTACTGCATATTAGGAAAGAAGTTCATGTGTGGTTTTTTCAGTAAAAAATTTAAATATACTGTTTTAGCCCTAGTTTGAGCTTTGAAGGAAAATTTACATGGTATCAAAGCTCTGGTGAGCTAAATCTCAGACATTTGCAGCAGTAGTGATAGATCAGGGGCAGATCTATTTGAAGACACAAACCTAGATTGCAGATCTAGGGCTTGACAGGTACACTTTAGAATGGCCGTGCAGTTGAGAGTTGAGGATAGACTCAGGGGGGCTTACAACTTTCTTACATGGAAAGAAAGGATCTCAAGGATCCTGGATGTCAGTGGTGCAACAAAGCACATTGACTCCACGAAGGTTGCGCCCAATGATCTGACAGAGTTGGTAGCTTGGAAGAAGGTTGATTCCAGAGCCATGTTGATTATCTTGGATGGAGTGAAGGACCACATAGTCCCTCATCTTTCCGGGAAGAAGACCACATCTGAGATGTGGAAGGCTTTGGAAAGTCTGTACCAGAGAAAAAATGAGAACCAGAAGATGGTGCTGCAAGAGAGGATGCGCAGCACCAAGATAGCCAAGGGAGGGGTGGTGCCTTATCTCACAAGACTCACATAGATCAGGGACGAGCTTGGAGTTGTTGGCTCTAAGACAGAGGATGAGGAGCTAGTTCTTTTAGCCCTCAATGGCTTCTCTAAGCCATGGGACACCTTTGTCAAGTTGTGGCTAGGGAGAAGCTCCCTGATTGGAAGAAGTTGTGGGATGATTTTGTGCAGGAGGAGACCCGCATGGGGCAAGGATCAGGCTCATCCAGCAGTGCCCCAAAGATTGTGCATGAGAAGGCTCTAGCCTTGACAGGGAAGGGCAAGGGTAAGGTAAAGAGGAAAACTGGTGGTAAGAAGAACCTTGACATGTGAAAGGTTAAGTGTTTTATCTGCCACAAGCAGGGACACTTTGCCTCCCAGTGCCCAAACAGGAAGAAGAAAAGCAACACTCAGATGGCTGGATCTGCAGAGGTGGAGGAGTTCAGTAGGAACTTCGATGAGGAATTTTGCTTCATAGCTTGCATGGCAAGCACAACATGTAGCAGTATTTGGTACATCAACAATGGAGCATCTAGTCATATGATTGGACATAAGAGATTCTTTATGGACTTGCAGGAGGGTGGAACAGGTATCCATGTTGAGCTGGGTGATGATGTGCGACATCAGGCGCAGGGTAAGGCAAAGAGGAAAAAGGGTGGTAAGAAGAACCTTGACATGTCAAAGGTCAAGTGTTTTATCTGCCACAAGCAGGGACACTTTGCCTCCCAGTGCCCAGACAGGAAGAAGAAAAGCAACACTCAAATGGCTGGATTTGTAGAGGTGGAGGAGTTCAGTAGGAACTTTGATGAGGAGTTTTGCTTGATAACTTTCATGGGAAGCGCCACAGGTAGCAATATTTAGTACATCGATAGTGGAGCATCTAGTCATATGACTGGACAAAAGAGATTCTTCAAGGACTTGCAGGAGGGTGGAACAGGTATCCACGTTGAGCTGGGTGATGATGCGCGGTATCAGGTGCAGGGAGTTAGCACTGTTTCATTTTAGAGGGATTTTGGCAAACCCCTCAGTTTTGTTGATGTGTTATGTTACCACCTAAGTTGTACTTGGTGGATTTTTGTAATGTCCTCTTCCTTTTAGGCCTTGAGGCCCATACCGCTAACCTATGTGATTCTTGTAGGTTCGAGCGGTTACTGATAGCTAGGGAATCAGATCAGGACTGATGCCATCCATAGAAGATCTAGGGCATCCTCGCTGGGTCAAGGACCACCTGGGCCAAAGGCCACCTTCATGCATGACCATCCTCCATGCATGACCATGCTCTTTTAGGTCTCCATCCGCATGCATGCAAGTCAACGGCAAATTAGAAGATAAAGTGACCTAATTAGGTCAAAGATTAGGTTTTGCGCAGTTGAACTTTATAAATAGATGGTAAAGCAAGAGGAGACCTCACTTATGATTATTATTATTTTGGGAGCACTTGGATAGCATCACAGCGTGCAGCACAGCAGTTGGGGTTGGAGACGGAGTCTTCAGCTAACAGGATTTCGGCAGTGAAACATCTGTCCTAGTCTTATTACGGGTAAGCCATACTGGTTCACCACTTGTTCTTCAGTTCATTCATCAGTTATATAGCACAGGGTATAGATTGTTGCAGTGGAACGGTGCAACCGTAAGAGGGGGTTTTCAGCCAGAAAGCCCTAATCAGCTGTAGGGCCTCCAGCTCTCAGTTTCCTTCAGAAACTCAAGCACCAGTCTTATCACCAGCTACATACTCCGGCACTCCACGATTATCAGCTCCATCTGAGCTCATCTGAAGGAGTTATCAGCATTTCCGGACCACCAGGGGCGTGAGTAGCTGCCTCAGAGAACCAAGACGCTATCCTACTTAGAGGGTTCAAAACTGCAGTATATTCCAGCCAATCTCTCCGGCACAGCAAGGCTATCAGCCTTGCAAATCGGCGGATCCATCAGACAACTCCTTCCTTGAGGGCGTCACCTTTTTCTCTGGTTGGGCGTATTGCTTCTGGGGCATTCACCGGAGGCAGGAGAGATCAGTTCCTCTCCGATCCAGTTCTCAGTGCTTGTAGACTTTATCTGAAGCAATCCAGCTCGTTATCAGTGGTAAGTGTGCATTCTATCTCACAAACCCTAACCCTAATTTTTCCTATAAAATAGGGATTTTTGCTTGGCAGTTTGTAAGCCCAGTTGTATCCGCATAATTGTTTAGAAATAGAAAATATCGAGATTTGGGATATTACAGTGGTATTAGAGCTATTTTCTTGGCCAGCTGTGGGCTTAAGGAGATGAAAAGTAGATGAATACAAAAGGAGATCCTTTTGTAACTTATAGGAGGAGGAAGAGTAGAAACACAGAAGAATTTGAAGATATCCAGCTAGAGGATACCAATTCAGACATGGAATAGACAGGTATTCATGCGGATAGGGGAAAAGGAACGGGAGATGAGGAGGATCGGATGGACTTTCGCAACTTAGTCTCTGCATTGCAAGACTTAGCGAAAGGACAAAAAGAAGTCCTCAATGCAATCGGTAGACTGTCAGCGAAACCGGAACCAGGTATCAGCAGTGCACCCCCCTCACCGGTAGAGCGGGGATCTTCCAGTGGCAGTGGTAAGATGGCATACACCAACATCCAGAACACTCCCCACATATACAGCCGACCTACTATCCGGCCTACCATGCCTCACTTCTTGGCAGATACAGTAGGGGGCCCGGTCATGCAGGTAGAGCCCAGCGAGCCTTTTGGGGCTTATTTGCAGGAGTACAGGGACTTAGGGGATGAGTTTCATGCTGCTATGTCTTTCTCAGACTTCTGCAACATGAAGAGCAGGAACAGGCCCAGGAATTTCAACAAGGGTTTCAGTCACAACTATGAGCTGCAGAAAACCTTGGGCAGGTTAACTATCCCAAACTTTGATGGAACTCGCAGAGGATCAGCGAGAGCATGGGTCCAAAAGTTGGATACCTATTTCCAGCTCAACCCCATGACAGAGACAGACGCCATTAAGTTGGCTACACTTCACCTGGACGGAGAAGCTCACGAA
>LPNX010357171.1:338015-349050 GCA_001517045.1 Pseudotsuga menziesii
AATCAACCGGACAAATAGCAAGATGGATGCCTATTAAACTAAAACTTCTTTACCCCCTGTCGTATCTCGTGAGTACCCCGAAGGGTGATAACCGAGTAGAGGAATAGGGGCTAAATTCGTTGTTGGTTAATTTTAGGGGTAAATTTTAAATCTTGGTGATTAGCATGCAAGGTTAATTTTATACTATCAACAAGATCAACCAAGCGGTATCCCTTATGGGAGATGCTGGTACTTGATCTTGGATTGAAAAGCAAAATGTGAAGGTTTGTAGCAGAAAAAGGAAGTTGTTCTAATTAAGCTAAGCCCCCACTTCTCCTGCTTTTCATACCCAACTTGAAGTCCCTAAAGGGAGATGACAAATGGGACAGAGGATACACCGGATCAGTGGGTTGTATGGTTATTCTTTTGTCAGAAAATAAAATTTAAATTTAACTACTTTGAACTGAAACTTAAAAGGAAAATGCAATTAGCTAAAACAATACCTAACCACACAACAATCTCTGTAACAGAGATGGTGGTCTGTCACAGAGATGGTGGGTAAACAGAAATAAAAAAAAAAGATTAACCTAACCTCACTTCAATCCCTTAAGGGAAGGTGGGTAAACAGAAATAAAACTTGCATAAAATAAATGTAAGCAACTAGTGTTCTAGGATATCTCTACACTACTCATATTCAGATTTACAGCAGCTTTTAAAGCTTTAGAGAATACCCCAAAGAGAACTTCTCTTTTGGGGTTTACAATCTTGTAGAAGAAAGAGGAGAAATGTGGCTTTTTGGGCCCCTTTTGGACCAGAACTTTTCTAGGGCTTTTTAAGGCAATTTTGGGTAGCATAACCCCCTCTTCTGTGCATAAACCTGCAACAAACCAGCAACTTTACTTGCTGGAATTTACTGCAGAAACACTGAACAGAAAGTTAGGACAGATTAGTATAAAACCCAGAAAATTATTGAAAAAAAACTGAACTTGAAATTTTTGGAAAAATGAAGTTTTAGTAGTTTAAAAATGAATGTTTTAGCCTCTAAATGATATATAAACAGCAGATTTAAAACTCTATACTAATCTATTGGAAGAAAGCCCTAAAACAAGGGTTTTATTCACTATACAATGAATAAAACTCAGTTTTAGGAGAGAGAAAGAAATATGGACGAAAATGTAGGTTTGAAGATGGAACCCTTGGAGGAGCCCTTCTTAGTTTTAGATCCCTGCAAAACAAATCTATTAGAGCTGCAACAAGTAAGCAAAGAGATGAGCACAAAAATAAATCCTACAAAATACTTTGTAGAATCTTACCAATCTACTCACAAATGAAGATAGAAATACTTCTACCTACAAGTCTCTCCACAAAATACTTCGTGGAGAGCTTCCAAGCTAAACAAATGCAACAATAATTGATAAATCCACAAGGTTACCTCACTAATCCAAGCATGAAATGAGAGATCCACACCAGCAATTTGCCTCCAAAGCTTTCTTCTATTATAGCCCAACTAGGGCAAGATTCAATACAATAATAGCAAGAGGCTTGGGCCAAATGCTTGAGAGAATATAAGAGGAGAAGAGGGAAAGATTTCAACAGCATAACAATAGCATGAGAGAGAGATATCAAGTGAGGGAGTGAGACCCTCATTATATAGTTGAGGAGCAACCCCAACCCCTTAAAGATCAATGGCCAAGATTAGATCTAGATCTAGATTAGATCTCCACCACTAGATCTAGGTATTTGACTTTGCACCCCTCTCAACCAATCAAATAGCCTAGGTGCCTCCTCATGTGGGGTCCTTTTTTATGCATGCGCCACTTTAGAGGAGCTTCTCTAATCTAGCGCCTCCTCTTAATGTAGGCATCCCACTTTAGCAAGGGTTTTAGCCCACGTTTTAGTCTCCAAAGGCTGGCGCCTCCCTTTAATGGCCTCTTCTAAAATAAACTTTTAACCTTTAGACTTAGGCTAAAACTTCAAAAATTCACTTTCATTTAATTTTTAAAATTTCCCAATTTTTACTTGGGAAAATTTAAAAATAATTTCAAAAATTAATATCTTGGCCATGGGGGGTGGAAAAATTTGAAATAAATTTTCCTAGGCTTAGCAACCCCCAAACAAAATTACCATGGCATTATTTGATATTTTCCTTCAAAATCAAATAATATGAATTTTTGACTTAGGGAAATTAATTAATTCCCTAGGAAAAATAGACCTTGCTTAGCCAAAAATGGTCTATCTTCTCAACCCCTTATCAGAATGACATGGGACTCGACACAGTGGCTTAGGGGGTTTCATAGCAATTTACCTTGCATTCATAGCCCCTATTACAAAATGCCAGTGCTTGAGCAATTACATTATTACATCAAAACTGAGTTAATTAACCACCAAGGGGTGAAATTAATTAACTAGAAAATAAATAAAAATACAACATAACGAAACTCCGCAAGACTTTATACAGATGCCTAGCATGGTCACGAATAACATTTTGAACCCTTAGCCACCCCATAACTGAGTTAATTAACCACCAAGGGGTGAAATTAATTAACTAGAAAATAAATAAAAATACAACATAACGAAACTCCGCAAGACTTTATACAAATGCCTAGCATGGTCACGAATAACATTTTGAACCCTTAGCCACCCCATGGACTTGATTATTAGAACGCCCGTCACCACTTTGGAGGATTTTGAGTGAAAAACCTAACCAATAAAAATCGTTAAAGAACAAGATTAATTGGAAAGGGAAAAAACACTCAATGAGGGGACTTCCCTAACAATTAGTTCCATGGTGTGGCGTCCATATCATATGACTCACACTAGCACATAGAATTACATTAATTTTCCCACGCAGGGGAGCGGACATTTCGTTTTACAAAGGGGCAATTGCCCTGCAGAAGTGAAAAGTCCTCAGATTTTTCCAAGGTACAATTTGTACAACTATGTACATCTTCATGTGCATGAAGTTGCCACCTAGTCGAAATAGGTGGGCAACAAATTGAAAACAAGAAAAAAGTCTAATAACTTCACAAAAATGAAAGCATGAAACCTTGCACTAAAATTGAAAGCCATAACTCATGTCTTCAATCTTGGCAGTACAAAGGCGCTTCATCAAACTTCAATTCCTAAGCTTCAAAACTTCATCACTTCTCTAACTCCTAATTACCAACTTGCCAATCACAAATGAAATGGAGAGAAAACTCCTTTATATAGAGTGAGCTAAGTCCCTCTTACAATTAAAATTTATTATCTTCCTAACTAATCTCATGACAAGTCCAACAATAGTAAAATATTGGAGTTAGTTAGATATAACCCATCATGGTTGACAAGTCAAGTAAATGATGTGGACTCTCATCTCTCCAAGAGAGGTCGCTCCAACAAAAGTTATACACTATTGTGCAAGATATCCTCCATAGGAAAGAGGGTGTACTACTAAAATAAGCTTTTTGACCATGCAAAAGCTCCATGAAATAATAAACTATGGTCCTCCATATGTGTGCCCCTCGAGAAAGCAATAAAATATTTATAGGATGTGCTCCTTCAAGACATGGACCAAGTAAAACTGTAATGTCCTCTTCTAATTAAGCACCAAAACACCTGCTAACCTACTTAATTCCCATAGGTTCGAGCGAGTACTGCGTAAAAGGGAATTGACTGAGGACGTTTGATACTTAGAACAGGACGGGACACTCATTTAGTATTAAAGTCATAAGTATGATAAAGAAAGCCTTATTTCTTTAGGCTTAAAGTCAACATGAAATTAGAATTGCATGCATGCAAAAGTGACGCGTAAACCCTAAAAGTGACATGCAAACTCTAAAAGTACATGCTAATCTATTTAAGAATGGTTATTGGACCAAAGAGGGCATCTATGATTATTATTGTTGATTTCTGGTTTTTGAGTAGCAACAGCAAGTGCAGCAGTGACAGTTGGGGTTGAAGATGAGGTCTTCAACTAAGAAGGGTTTTGACAGTGAAATCTATCTGCCCTAATCTCTTTCAGGATAGGCTACCTAGGTCTATTATCAACATTCATCTTATCCATCCGTACTCAGTGATCTAGTACACACAGGAGGTTTATTTGCAGGTTCACATTTGCAGCTGGGGAATAGCTGGAAAACCCCAGAAGGATTTGCTGGGACACTAAAGCCTAGTTTTCCCTCCGCATGTCTTCACCATTTCTCGCAGCAGGCTTAGCACATCATACTGTGTGATCATCAGTTCATTGTCAGCACATCCAGGGCATTTAGCAGCAAATTCGTGGGGAAGAGGAGACGTCACCCTCTAGAGCAAAACAATTCGCTAGGGGTCTTGGAGGAGTCAAATTATCTGCATGTGCCCTCCTATCTCTTCGGGAGGAATAGATCATCAGCTCCACAAAATCTCATTAGCAACAAACACCTCCGTCATAAAAAACGTCAACTTCATCAGGGAGAGAGCTTCCTTGTAGCTAGGCGTCAAAAGCAGAAAGGGAACACTATTATTTCATCCTTTCAGCACCACCTGCATGCATCATATCTCTGGAGTACTATCAGCTTATTTATCAGTGGTAAGTGTACATCTTCTTCTAGAAAATCTCTACCCTATAATCTCTCCAGATTTGCTATATTTTAGGGCCATTTGGCATGACAATTTTTCATGCACTTTTTTTTCAGCTTTTTGCACATCATTGAGTGAAAGAACAACAACTTAGTAGCAAAGAACCATAGAATATCAATTTGGGATATTACAGTGGTATCATAGCATGTTCCTTGCCAGCTGTGGGCTTGAACATGAGAAGTAAATGAATCCAGAAGAAGATACTTTTTGTAACTTATAGAAGAAGGAAGAGTAGGTACACTGAGGAGCAGGAATTTGAGGATATTCAGTTAGAAGATACCAACTCAGACATGGACCCAACATGTATACAGTTTGACATAGGGAAAGGAACTGGAGAAGAGGAAGACAGGTTGGAATTTTGTAACTTGGTGAGTGCATTGAATGAGTTAGCTAAGGGCCAGAAAGAAGTACTGCATGCCATAAACAGATTGGCTCTCAAGCCAGAACCAGGTCATAGCAGTATACCTCTTTCACCAGTAGATAGAGGATCTACCAGTAGTAGCAGGAAGCATGTATACACTAATATGCAAAACACGCCTCATATATATAACGAACCTTCCAGTAGACCTACTATGCCTCACTTCCTGGAGAATGCAGTAGCATGACCAGTCATGCCAACAGAACCTAATGAACAATTTTGGGCTTATTTACAAGAGTACAGGGATTTGGGAGATGAGTTCCACGCAACTATGTCATTTTTAGACTTCTGCAATATGAAAAGCAAGAATCGACCAAGGAACTTTAACAGAGGGTTTACCCAAAATTATGAATTACAGAAAACCTTGGGTAGATTGACCATCCCTAATTTTGAAGGGACTCGCAAGTGTTCAACGAGAATATGGGTCCAGATGTTGGATACTTACTTCCAACTCAACCCTATGACGGAGATAGATGCCATTAAATTGCCTACCTTACATTTGGACAGAGAGGCTCATGAGTGGTGGTACCATGGGTTAGTGACATTGGGTCAGAACACCATCAGTTCCTACAATGACTTCACACAGAGGCTCATAGAGTGGTTTGACAAAAGGGACCCGGAGATACATTTTAGAGAGTTAGCTCAACTCAAATAGATAGGTAGTGTCGAGGCTTTGATCTCAGAGTTTCAAAGAATAGCTGTTATGGTAATAGATGTGTTTAAGAGCAGGTTGTTTATGTTATTTTCAGAGGCTTTTATAGAACCTTTACGAGGGTGGGTGAAATCCTACAAACCATCCACTCTACAGAATGCAATTAGCAGAACCAAAGATCTACAAGACTTGGTTGCTAAGAACAAGTTTCCATTTAAAACAAACTTCCTGGTAGACAAAGACAAAAAGCCTTTCAACAGGAATGGCCAAAGAAACTTGGTTGGAGAATGACACGAGGAAAGATTTGAGAAGGAGAAAATTATGTTTTACTTGTCAGCAACCATGGGTTCCAGAACACAGATGCGTAGGGAAGGCAAAGGCCCACTATATAGAATTCTACTCCGATAGTGAGGGGGAGGAATCCGAACAGGAAACCACTGAGGAATTGATGGCAGTAGAGGAGTAGTCACTTCAGGGAGAAACACTAGGAGGAGTTATTGTGATATTATCTGGAGTACCTATGTTTCATACTCTCAGGGTCAGGGGAGTAGTACAGTGCCACAAGGTAGGCGTGTCAATTGATGGGGGGCAACCCACAACTTCATTGATGCAGCATGGGTGGCTAAGTGGGTTATTGAAACAGAGAAATTTGAGGGATTCACCGTAGCGGCAACAGGTAATAATAGCATAGAGTGCAACCATTGGATTCCCAAACTGAATGTCACATTAGGGAACTACACAATATGACCGACTCATTTTATGTGGTGAATGTAGTTGATACAAATGTAGTATTAAGGGTTTAATGGCTCTACTCAATAGGAAAATATACTACGGATTACAGGGCAATGGAAATGGAATTCCAAGGACAGGATGGAAAACGGGTAGTTTTGAGGGGCATGAACACTTATCCCCCCAAAGCAGTATCATCACAAAGAATGGAAGCCATACTCAGACAGGGAGACATAGAATGGTCAGCCGAATGCCTTGTCACTTTTAGAAAACCTACCAATAACAACACTCAACATCCATCAGATATTCAGGCACTATTACAGAAACATGAGAGGGTATTTAAAGATTTTCCAGCAGGTCGACCACCAAATAGGTGATTTGAGCACATTATTGAGTTAGAGGAGGGGACGTAGACAATCATCACCACTCCGTATAGACATCCCAAAAGGTACAAGGATGAGATCAAGAAAACAATCAAGGAATTACTAGAACTAGGATATATTGGGCCAAGTTCTAGTCCATTTGCATCATCAGTGGTTTTGGTTAAAAAGAAAGATGGCACGTTACAGATGTGTATTGATTATAAAGCACTCAACAAGAAGACCATCAAAAACAAGTATCCCATCCCCAGGATTGATGAATTAATGGATGAGTTACAGGGGGAAAATAGTTTTCAAAAATTGATCTTCGATCAGGGTACCATCAGATCCGAGTAAGGGATCAGGATATTTCAAAGACAACCTTCCGTTGCCACTATGGTCACTATGAGTTCTTAGTCATGCCTTTTGGACTTACCAACGCTCCAACAACTTTCCAATCCTGCATGAACCACACCTTCAAGGCTCAGTTACGAAAGTATTTACTGGTATTCTTTGATGATATTTTGGTTTACAGTAAAACTTGGGAGGAGCATTTGAAACACTTGGATGAGGTATTGGAAATTCTAGAAGAACAGTTGCTTTACGCAAAAATGTCTAAGTGTGAGTTTGGTATGAAGGAGATGTTGTATCTAGGGCATATAATTGGCGCAGAGGGGGTACAAGTTCACATGGAAAAGATTAGAGTTATCTTGGATTGTCCTACACCGAAGACAGTAACCGAATTGAAGGGATTCTTAGGCCTTTGCACATATTATAGGAGATACGTTAAGGGGTTCTCTCAATTTGCTGCACCACTCACCGATCTTACAAAGAAAGGAGCATTCACATGGACAGAAGTGGCACAACAAACCTTTGAGAAAATGAAAACAATCATGAGTTCTTGTCTAGTTTTGGCACTCCCATATTTCTCACAGCCGTTCATAGTTGAGTGTGATGCTTATGGAGAGAGACTAGGGGCGATATTGATGCAAAACCATCACCCGATTGCATTCCAAAGCCGGAAACTTAAAGACTATGAACGCCACTACTCTATATATGATAAGGAGATGCTAGCCATCCTACATGCCTTAACAAAATTCAGACAGTATTTAGTGGGAAGCAGGTTTAAAATCAAGACAGATGACAACAACCTCAAATACTTCTTGGAGCAGAAAGAATTGAATGAGCGTCAACAAAAATGGGTCAGCAAGGTACAGGCATACGACTTCGAAATAGAATATGTTAAAGGAAAGAACAATGTTGTAGCTGATGTTTTATCTAGACGACCGACCTCATTATCACTCTTGAGTATATCTACAGATTGGAGGTCTCTTCTCTTGGTAGAATATTCCAAAAACAAATTTGCTTGTGAATTATTAGATGGGCAGATACAGGATGGCAAGTACAGGGTAATTGATGACATCATCTATTACAAGAGTAGAATATACCTCGTCCCAGAGTCAGCTTTAAAGAGAAAGATTATACAGGCATCGCATGATTCACCATTATCAGGGCATCAGGGGTTCTTGAAAACTTACACACAGATCAGAGAAAGGTTCTCATGGAAAGGCCTCAAGGAGGATGTAATACAACATGTTCGGGAATGCAGTATCTTCCAACAGAATAAAATCGAACACACTCATCCGGCAAGGTTACTTCAGCCATTACCGATACCGGAGCATAAATGGGAAAGCATCTCAATGGAATTCATTACAGGTTTACCCAAGGTATAGGGACAAGACTGCTTATATGTGGTAGTAGATCGGTTGACCAAATTTGCTCACTTCTTTGCTATTTCTTCCGACTATTCAGCAACACAGGTAGTCGACTTATTTTTTAGAGAGGTTTCCAGACTCCATGGGCTACCCAAAACCATTGTTAGTGATTGTGACAGTAAATTCACCAGTGCTTTCTGGCAGGAGCTGTTCAGATTAGTGGGGACAGAACTTGCTACAAGCACAAGTTATCATCCTCCGAGCGACAGGCAGACAGAGATTGTCAACAAATGGATTGAGGGGTATTTGAGAAATTATGTAGCAAGACAACAAAGGACATGGATTAAATGGCTACACCTAGGGGAGTAATGCTACAATACTACCCACCATATGTCTATTAAGATGGCACCTTTCAAGGCTTTGTATGGCTATGAGGTACTGAACTTTGCAGACTTAGCTTTTGGAGACAACAGAGCACCAAAGGAAAAAGATTGGGTACAGGACAACCAAGATATTCTTAAGGTCTTAAAAGAGAATCTACCGACAACTCAGAATCAATAGAAGTTATATGTAAACCGACACAGGATTGAGCGGATTTTTGAGGTAGGAGATCTGGTATATTTACGGCTACAACCTTATAGACAATCTTCACTATAGAAAAAAAGGGCGAAAAATCTAAAACCTCACTTCTATGGTCCTTACAAGGTAGTCAGGAAGGTTGGAGAGGTGGCTTATGAACTATAACTGCTAGAGGAAAGCAAAATTCACAATGTATTTCATGTATCCAACTTCAAGAAAACAATAGGGAAACACATTACTCCATCCATCGAGTGGCCTCCCTTAGATGATGAAGGGCTTTTGGTACTGATTCCAGAGAGGATCCTACAGGTTTGAGGAAGGAAACTCCGAAACAGGGTGATTCGAGAATGCTTGGTAAAATGGAAAGAATTACCTATGGAGGATGCCACATGGGAGAGACAGCAGGTATTGTAGCATCCTAGTTTGCAGTTGCTTGAGGACAAGCAATTTCAAGCGGGGAGGATTGTAATGTCCTCTTCTAATTAAGCACCAAAACACCCGCTAACCTACTTAATTCCCATAGGTTCGAGCGGGTACTGCATAAAAGGAAATTGACTGAGGACATTTGATACTTAGAACAGGATGGGACACTTATTCAATATTAAAGTCATCAGTATGATAAAGAAAGCCTTATTTCTTTAGGCTTAAAGTCAACATGAAATTAAGTTTGCATGCATGCAAAAGCGATGCGTAAACCCTAAAAGTGACATTCAAACCCTAAAGGTACATGCTAATCTATTTAAGAAGGGTTATTGGACCAAAGAGGGCATCTATGATTATTATTGTTGATTTCGGGTTTTTGAGGAACAAGAATTGTTGGGTTTGAAGACGAGGTCTTCAGCTAACAAGGGTTTCGATAGTGAAATCTATCTGCCCTAATCTCTTTTAGGATTGGCCACCTAGGTCTATTATCAACATTCATCTTATTCATCCATATTCAGTGATCTTGTATACACATGAGGTTTATTTGCAGGTTCATGTTTGCAGTTGGGGAATAGCTGGAAAACCCCAAAAGGATTCACGAGGACACTAAAGCCCAGTTTTCCCTCTGTATGTCATCAACATTTCTCTCAGCAGGCTTAGCACATCATATTGGGTGATCATTGGGTCGTTTTTAGCACATCCAGGGCATCCAGCAGCAGATTCGTGGGGAAGAGAAGACGTCACCCTGAGCAAAACAATTCGCTAGGGGTCTTGGAGGAGTCAAATTATCTGCATGTGCCCTCTGATCTCTCCGTGAGGAATAGATCATCAACAACAGACACCTCCTTCATAAAAAGACGCCAACTTCATCAGGGAGAGAGCTTCCTTGTTACTGGGCGTTAAAAGCAGAAGGGGAGCACTATTATCTCATCCTTTCAGCACCACCTGCATGCATCGTATCTCTAGGGTACTATCAACTTATTTATCAGTGGTAAGTGTACATCTTCTTCCAGAAAATCTCTACCCTATTATAATCTCTCCAGATTTGCTATATTTTAGGGCCATTTGGCACAACAATTTTGCATGCACGTTTTATTTAGTTTTTTGCACATCATTGAGTGTATGCACAACAACTTAGTAGCAAAGAACTGTAGAATATCAGTTTGGGATATTACAAAAACCCTCCTAAAATAGCAAGAATAACTTCTCCACATGTGTGCTCTCCAAGAAGAAGCTCCAAATATAGAAATAAGACTAAGTAAAAGCAAGTGTAAGCACCTCAAATGTGTAAAAAGAGGGCTCTCCAATAAACTGCATAACTACTTTCAAATAAATAATATGAATGCCTAGTCAAAGAGGTGAGGTTGCTCTCCGATATAGCTGAGATAATACCAAGTGTAGTTGAAACTTGAAATAACCATGCCATATTGATGAAAGAGTAAGTTGGAGAGATGCAGCCTAGAAAATGGTGTCAATGGAGCCACCTCAAAGCAACAATAATATCTCCTTTGGAGAAATATGCAATGTTACCCTAAGTTTTCGGGACGTGTGGAGACCACTCCCCAATTTTAGGGAATTTCGGGGG
>LPNX010357171.1:349178-492572 GCA_001517045.1 Pseudotsuga menziesii
TTAAGCTGCTCCCTGCAAATACAATCTAATTATTCAATGATTCAACACACTTGAACATTGTGTGAATCCATGGCATAGATGTTGTAATGGGGAAATGTGACCCGAGGACTCTATTTTTTTCATGATTCCAGGGGGCATCCTATATTGGGATCTTATTCAACAATAGCACCATGTACCCCCCCTCCTTTAGGCTCTTAGCACTTGCCTCTACCTTGAATCTCCAATTTGATCCTCGAAGGACATTACTCAACACCCTACAATTTTGATGAAGCTTCCTAAACCGAGCGTTAAAATTAGGTAGAATTAGAAAAAACTTCCTATGCTGAATAAGTGATTTTGCTTGACTAAAGGGTACATTTTTATTAAGGTCATGATAGAGGAGGTCAACAATCAACACCACCCACATCAAGGTACCTAGAGAGGCTGATGTGCTTGATTAAATCTTAATCCCTTAACCTCATATATGATAGAATCCAGCGGAAACATTACACTCTTGAAATCTTGAAATCTGTTAAGTCTGTTGAATTCTAAATGGGATCTAAAATTATAGTTTTTGCATATGAACTCTGATGAGGTTGGAACCATTCAAACATCTTGAAACAATTACTGGTGTTACTGGTTGAAATGGCAACCCAAGCAATCGAAAAGCATATGAGGAGAAAGTGACCACTGTCACCTTAGTAACTTCTCCAAACTACTATGGAAGTTGAAACCTCTTAGGGGAGAGCCCTATGTAACTCTGCAAAAGACAATTAAACACCAAATATACCTCCTATATGTGTGGTTAGTGATCAATGCCTAAAGGAGTCAATAAAAATGGATTAGATGCACTATGAGCATGAAAGTGAATCATGTAAGTGTAATTACAACAATGCATTCATCCAAAGGTAAGCCAATTGCATAACTAATCATTTCCAATATGCAGATAACAAGTGCAGTACGTAGGAATTAGCAAGAGTACATGCATTTCATCATTACCAAACAATTCAAAGTGTACATGTACAACAATATTAATATACCAACAGTTGGTGTTATCAGAACTGGCCGGTTCGACTGGTTTACAGGCTTTGTCGGTCCGGGTTGGGGCCTGAACCACTTGAGCCAGAAAATGAACTCGAACTGCTAGTGAACTGGTCGGTTCCGTACGGAAGCGTTCCGGTTCGTACAGTACCGTATGGTAGTGTATGGGGAGCCACTAAATTCAATTTTTTTAAAAACACTAAAAAATCCCTACTCTAAAGCATCTAACCTAACCCTAAGCCCCTTTGTTGATGTATTTTGGTTCAAAACATCAATGATGTATTGCACTCGGTGCTATTTTGATTTATTTGCACTTGCACTTGCTATATATATGAGAAACAATGCATATTTGTGTATTAATGGTTTGCATTCATATGTGTGTGTTATCACCAACCTTGTAGTTGCCTATGCAAGGTGGATCCAGGATGGATGGTAGAGGGACACGCAACTAAGGAGGTGGAACCTAGATTGCCTAGACTCCCAAATGGATGGTTGTCACGCTAATCAAGGCAGCCTTCACTTTATGTTATCTAATCCCAAGAGAACAAAGGGGGAGACCTAGATCTGCTCCCGACAGGAGAAATCAGACCTAGACACCAGATCAGATCAATTAGACTTGAGGTACGTAAGGTGTAAGGTAATTGGAGACCTTAGATCTATGGAAGGTGTCACTAAGTGTGCCAAGTCTTTGGATAAGGGTTTTAGACAAATGAGGGTTGATCCAAAGTGGGACACAGGTGACCTATGGGGTAAATATCAGATCTAGGTTTGAGGTACTAGCAACTAGTGAAGATATCCGCTGCCTTGGGAAACGTGACCAATGCAGGGAGGGCAAGGACAGTGTTGGGGCTATCTAGTACTGATGGATAGACTTGATGATAGATGTGACAATATTAGAGATCCCGAGTCATCAGGGAAAGGTCAGATTTCAAGGAAAAAAGGCCAAAGAGGGGCCAGCGCTAGGGTTGGAGATTAGTGCCTGTTGGACCTAGGGTAATGGAGTCAATATCTACCCAGCGTTGGAGTGAACCCACCTGGGAAATGCCCTGATCTATTGATCCAGAAAACTATTTGGCCGAAAAATTCAGTCTACAAGGGAAACCCACAGGAAGGTGGCCAGCGCTAGGGTTTGGAGAGGCAGATCCTTAGATATAGGACAATTCAGAGACCATCAGCTCAGCGTTGGAGGGGAAATGGGATGGGGATGACCTGATCTACAAACCCAAGTTGAAAACATCCCAAAAAAATCAGATCTGGGAAAAAGTCAGAAAAATGATGTGAAATGCTAGGGTCCCGGAAGACAGTTTCTCAGATCTAGGGCCACCTGTCAGCCTCTAGCTCAGCGTTGGAGGCGATTTGGAGTGAGAAGGACCCGATCTACAAACCCAATTTGTTATTTTCCCGGCAAAATCAGATCTTGGAAAAAGTCAAAAAATCAGTGAGGGGCGCTAGGGTTTGGGAAGGCAGTTTCTCAGATCTAGGGAAAACCAGGCAGAATTAGCTCAACGTTAGGGGTGAATTGGTGAGAGGTAGGTCCGATCTACAAAACCCAACAGTGGTTTGTCTAGAGATCGAGCGGTTTATTTTTTAGTATTTTTGGTTTTTTATTTTTTATGGAATTTTTAGTAAAATGAAGAAAAACATGTGTCAATGGGTTGAGATCCGGAAGAAAAGAACTAACCTGTAGATCTTACCTAGAAATCCTTGTAGATGCCTTGAAGGTGATTATCCCTGCTGTCTCGATCAATTTGAGAAGACCTGTGTGATTTCTAAGCCCAACGTTTTGCTCCAAGTGACCAATGCGCCCTCTCTCCTACCAAGCAAACGTCAACAATATCAGATTTGTCGTATCACGAAAGAAAAGCAAGATCTACAGAAACGTAACAAGATGTAATCATAGATCACAATGAAACTAATGAAAACCCCTTGATACAAGACGAAGCCAATCCAAGCGAATTGAGGATCCCCTGCAAAAACGCCCAACATGAAGTTGCCCTCCTGTAGACAAGACAATGATCCTGAAAAAATATAGATCTCACACAAATTTCCTGAATGCTATGAAGCAAGAGACTTTCCAATCACCATCTAAGAACACCAGATGCAAAGGAGATCCAAAAAATATCCACAAGAAAGTTTTTCTATTAATTAGTTCCAAGAGCCAAAGACCCTTTACAAATGAGAAGCTCTCTCTTTAAATAGGAACGAGAGAACCAAAATCCTAACCACTTTCAAAACGAGTGGCTAAGATTAAAAGATATAAATGTTCTAATCAATGGTTGAGATGAGCTCAACATACAATACATGGATTAATATAACCATAAAGTACCAAAGTGGACTAGATCACCCATAAAGAGGGTACCCGACTCAATAAGAAATAAATGAAGCACATGGTGGGTCCATGGAGTGTTGACTAACTCCCTCTGGGTGCCCCATGGCACAATAAAATAATATAATATTTTAATTTTTTGACTTTGTGCCTCGGGGAAATCGCGAGCCTCCCAAAAGCTCCAAAAAATAATATAGAAACGCCCAAAAAATAGGTGTGGGCCCAGCTAGGTATTGCAACTGCTGGAAAAGGTGCAGAGGACATCACTCTCATCATCATGACTCATCCCATGTCATTTCTTTGCCTCAATAGCCCAAATCGATTTCTTCAATAGCCCTTTAATCATTTTTTAATCTGCCTTCAGAAATGTGAACCTGCCAAAACAACCTCCTAGGGTGCCTGCGTTGTCCAACTAAGCCCACCAGGCTCTCTGGGATGGGGGTACTATGGTACAATCAAGTGGCTGCACCACCGATGCCCCATACAATGCCCTAGGAGATCCAATAAAAACATCTCCCTGCTCAGACAGATCATCCTGTGAAGCAAAACTACATCAAAAGGGTAAAATGAGCCTGGCCATCTTTGAAAGTGCCCAGAACTGAAAATAAGCTATCTCATTAGACTTAGAGAGTCCAAATCCATCTAGGGTGTATACTCATACCCTTTCCAGGTCTCTACCTGATCATCAACAATATCCAATAGACAATATAATCACCTGTAAATGACCAAATACCAATAATATAACTCAGACTATCATCCATCTGCTGCAAGTGTTATAAGGCTAAGACATGCTCTACAAATCATTTAAGCAACAATCACAACAAGTAGCAGTCATCTCACTGGCGGTACATCAACCAAATACATATATAGGGTTTTATTTATTATTACTCAGACCAGACTTTCAGGACTATACTCACTTCATAGTTGTAGTCAATTTGCTAGTGAAGGGTGAAGGCTGAAATTGACAAGGCTAGGGCAAAGGATGACTACCAACTTAACATCATGACACTTTGGATATGTAAAGGGAATACTCACTATAAACACATGCAGGACAAACAACAACACAAGGAATGGCAGTGCCTCACAAATGGTTGAGTTGTTCAGAGAGTGCTTATTCAACTTAGGCATCATGTCTACATCAAGTTTGATCCAGTTTCATTAGGACCATCAATTTTATTTCCATGACCTTTTTGGCCTATATGACCCTTTGGGACTTCACCAGTACTTAAAAGCACAACTAATCACAAATTTCATCCAGGACATATTCAAATTTATAAGGTCAACAATATTTGGATATAGCATATATTTAACCATTGCTTTTGGGACCTTTTCTTATACCCTTCAGGGGGTATTTTAGCATTTCATTGCTCTTGCCCTTTGCTTACATATGTTAAGAAACACATTTTAGAATTTACATTTTCCATGGGCGCATATATAAATATTTCCAATACAGGTAGTACATGAGCTTTCAGTTTTAGCCAACAACATCTCAAGTGACCAGGGGGAGCTCTGCACAGTGCCAAACATCGGGACAACCGACCAGAATGATTTAGGCATACAATCCAACTTACCAAAGGCAAGTTTTGTCACCAACTCAGAGCCGAGACACAATATAAACAGGGAGGTTTGTCCAACAAAGGTTCTAGTGGGGAAAGGTCCTCCATGCCACAAGTCAAGTAGTAAGTTTGGTTAAAACAAAACTGGAAGGTAATGGATGGGCGAAAACAGTGAAAGATGAAGCCAACACTAGCAAGCCAAAGAAATGGTGGGAATGACTACCTCTATTCTCCCTAAGGAGGGTAACACCAATGAGTAAACCTAGCACAGTGAAAAGCACTAGTATAACCGCTTATAAGCTATTAGGTCAAGTACGTAAGCATTTATATCCATAATATAACAGTATTTATATTGTAATGAATCTAAGTATATCAGTAACATATGAGCTATATGCCCTTCCGTATGTGTGCCCTGTGCATTTCCCTCAATTCCATGTCCATATCATACGTGAAATACAGGACCCAGGTTCCATCTTGAACAAGTACCCTTGAATCTAGTTGTATGGAGCACTTTTCTTGATGATTCCACAGCGTTATTTATGATTAAATGCTGAGTCAACTTTCCAGCAACAAGGTAGTTTGCAATGACACAGCGAACAAATGCTCATATGGAAAGGTGTTATCCATAGGTCCTTCCTCCGGGCTGTTAGTTAACCGAGACAGTAAATCTGCAACAACATTTTATCGGCCAAGCTTGTCAAGTATAGTCAGATCAAACTTTTTCAAGTCAAATAAACATTGAATAAATTGACCATTAAGAACAGTTTATTCATGAGATACCGAATAGCAGAATGATCTGTGTGTACAAAAATAGGGTATTCTTTAATGTACTGTTGAATAAATTGATGGCATATATCACTGTAAGAAATTCTTTTTTAATGACAGTGAAATTTAGCTCAGCTCTGGAAAGATTATTGCTTATATAATAAATTTGCTTATGTTTCAGCAGCATCCTTTTGCCCTATAACAGCTCCTAAGGCTCTCTCTGAAGCATCAGTCTGGATATGGAAAGTAAGATCAGGAACTTCCAACTCTAAGTAGGGACATCAATACATTATACAAATACGCCCGAGTCCATATATTTATGACCGCCAGATCATGACACTAAATGCTAGTATATGTCACAAAAATGAGTATAAGAGCAATGATAACCATAACACAATATAATAAATGCCGAGTCATAAACATGCAAATAAACCATATGAACCATCATCTGTCCAATGAGAAAACACTAAAACCAATCTGGGCATCACCAACTGCTCTGCAAATGACTAAATGGCTACATAAGTCCTCGAATTTGAGTGTCATGAGACTCAGTCCTGACATGGGAGAATATAATAATCCACTAAAAAAATAATGATCCGACAAAATTGCTCATCTCAGCATCTCATATGTAAGAGATCTGGTTGAAAAATGTACTATATCTGAAAAATAGAATATGGTAGCCTGGCTACTATATATGTGATAATAGTATGCACATGAATATATATGTGTTTTTACAAAATATGAATATTTTATGTGTTTTTTAGTCTACCGTTTTTTTTCCTTGCTTTTTTCCGGTTTCGGTCCAGTTCACATTTCGGGCTCTGTTGGTTCGATGATCGATCGGGTTCTCATAACATTGCCAGCAGCATGGTCAAGTCAATCATCTATGATAGCAGTATCATACACCATTTGAATACATGTGCATTTAATTAATCCAACTTTGTATGTGCAATGGCAATAAATAGTGGCTAACAAAAGTCTGAAAGTGTCATAGGTTAGTGGAAAACTGTGTATATGCAACAATGTATAATTAATTTGTATGTGACAATATTGTAACTAAATTGCCAATAATTATTACTCTTTATACTAGCAAATACTAACCTTGCTTTTGTTAATGTACAGGTGTTAGGAGACTGAGATGAATGTATGGGAGCAACAAACCTGTATAAAGGGAGGGCTGCCACTGTAAGGGAAACCCTAAAGGATAGGAAAGGGCTACCACAAGGTGTGACCGAGGGATTAAATATCCCTATGGAGTAGGTTCGAGGATGAAAATGTGGAAAAGGAAGAAAGGGTGGTCGAGGGTTGCTGAAGCCTTCAGCAGTAGGCCTGAGGGTAGGGAACAACCCTAGGGCTAGCCTAAAGGACGGACCCGAAGGTTGGGTAGAGGCTTGGGGAGGCAACCGAGGGTGTAGGGGAGAGCTAGGGAGGCTACCGAGAGGGAGGAAGGTTATAGCAGTAGAGGGAGCAGGGTTTAGGAAGGCTAGCAACAGGCTGTTAAAGCTGTTAGGACTGCTTTGGAGGGCAACGAAGGGGAGAATTAGGGTAGCAAGGGTAGGTTAAGGGGTTAGGGAGATAGAGCGAGGCCTATGGCAAGAGGAGCGAGGGTGTTAGAAGGTAAAGGGAACAAAATATAATAGTAACTTAGGCCTAAAACTGACTTAAAACTAACCTAAAATAACCCTAATACAAACCCTAAGCTAGGTTTTGGAGAAGATATAGGATGTGAAGACAAGAGGAAACAGACCCTCGCAAAACCCTACCTAACCTAGGGCATCTAGGGAGGAGGGCTTGCCTAGTGAGAAAGAGAACCTAGGTTAGATGATGAACCTAAAGACCAAGACCTTTTAACCCTAGAAGACTCCTAAAGAGGACGTGCTTCTACTCTAAGGTGATAAAATTAGATGAAGACCTAGCCAACAAGATGCAACCTAATGGCTACCATTTTGTCTACAAAGAGACATCACTCATAAGCTTTTAACAAAAAGACATGTAGACAAAACATAGATACCTCCTTATGCACGTGTTTCACCAACAAATCATAGCTTCACCTTTGAGAAAGAGCCGAAAAACCAAGATACTTCAAGAACTTGCCATACAACCCAGAAAACAACCTTCCTTAAGAGGGGCGCATCTCTCCAAAGAGCTATAAAAAGGGTAGAATAAATGCATAGTGTTTTTATCCCATAAGTCTTATGTTTTAAAAATGAAGTGAGGAGATCTATTTATATGATCTCACACATGTTTTTACAAAAATATGCAGGTTGACATGCCTTTAAAACGTCAATTTGAAATTATAAAATGTCAACTTAAAATTAAAACAAAATAATAATAAAAAATAGCCATAATGTAGGGTTAAGGAAGGTTACTTGGGGTAGTTTTCCCATAGGTGCCAAAATTTTCTAAAATAAGCGAATCGCTCAGAACGAAAGGTTGGAGTGAGCTGGAGGGAGGGCATTATACCCCATCTAACCCCAAGAATGTTGTAAAACCCCTCGATGTCCTCCTCAAAGCAGTAAGAAGGCCTGGTGTGGAGGATAGCTTCCTTTGAGGAAATAAGACCAGGGAGAGAAGGCACCAGTGTGCAGAAGGGCTAGGAGGGTGTCCTAAGTGGCTGTGAAGGGAGACAAATGTCTCTCAGCTAAAACAAAGGCTACCAAGGCAAGCAAACAAGATATGGGGCCATGTGACCTAGTGATCAACCCCTAGGAGCCCCAGACACCAACCTCGAGGTTAAAAATCCCAACAAAGGGCAGTCAATAGTGCCATTAAGCCATAGTACTCCTAAAGGAAGGACCAATGACCCAACCATGAACACCATTTGCTCAATAACACCCTCCTAGTCGAAAAAATTGGCTCTCTCTCCCTGGGGCACATCTGAAGGTGCGTTGGGTACAGATGCAACGTAACAACTGGTAATGTTAAAAATTTAAGTAAAATGATAGAAAATAAAAGGTAAGGAAAATGCCACTTTTACTTTAATAATCTAATATTACCATTACTACCATTACTACTGGACACCTCCAATGGGAAAACACACTGCATATTCTTTGATTTGTTCTTCTTTTGTTCTATCTGGTCTCTAGGCGCCCCTCATTTTCGAGAAGGAGCGCCCAGGTGTTGATGTTTCTCCAGGTTGCAGTATCGGGCAAACATTCTCCTAGAGGGGTCATGTGAATTGACCAACGGTTAGTGGGGATGGCCCTGTCGTAGCCTTGATTAGTCATGTGAAGTGACTAAGAGTGAATAAGAATCGAGGTGCTTAGCCTTGATTAGTCATGTGAAGTGGCTAAGAGTGAATAAGGCTAGAGGTCACATTGCATACTCTGTGAAGGAGTGCTTCGTGAAAGAGTGATCTATTCTGTATTAGAGTGTATTGACTTGTTTGTTTGATAGGGGATTTCATCCCCTTGTGAAATATTCAAAGTCTAATCTATTGTTGAATTTGACATAGGCTCTAAGAAGTGTCCGAGACATCTTAGAGTTGGGTCAAATCAACATTAGAGCTCTATGCATGAATAGATGTGCATGTGAGGAGATGAACATCGAGGACAACCTTTCTATGATGAAGAAATAACCAAGAAGTCAAGTCAACCATTGAAGTTCTCGATAGCATTGAATAAGTCCCAAGGAAGATTGAAGATAAAAAAGACAAGTTGGCCCTAGTGAAAAAGACAAGTCGACCCTAAGAGGTGAAATTCAAGTGAACTGAAGAATATAAATAAAGTGTTCACACATCTCATTTGTTCACTCATCATCACACATCATCTTCTCTCTCCTAGTGTGCAATTTCATCCAACCATAGCAAAAGTCAAAGGAGTAATTTTTGGGGTTCTTTTTTTGCTACCCTTGTTAGGGTTTCTTGTGAAGAAGAGCGAACCCCTTATGTGTTAGGGTTTCTCTTCATGAATGGTATTGTAATTGAATTGGATTGATTTCCTCTAAGAAATGTTGGTTGGGTTTTCAACTTATTAGGTTTCCCAGGATAAAATTCTCGTGTCTCTTATGCATGGCTATCTTTCTATGATCCTTTGTTTCTGTTGCAATTTAAGTTGAAATTTTTAGTGTGCAATTATTCAATGAAAATTGTGGGATGAAATGAATGCTTGAAATCATTGTGAAATAATTGTCAAGATTTGGAAATAGATTTTTATTCAACATTGTATTAGAGCATTTTTAAAAGACAACATTTAACAATGTTTTTGCCATAATAAGTGTGGAAAATAGGGATTCCAAGTCTGGACTCTTCCAACCTAACATTGGATTTGATCCTAATAACCTAGAGATTGCCTTGATAGGGACATCTATCTGTGGAGTTAGATTTCGGTTTTGTCAAATTTCAATTTTGACCTAATTTTTACCAGGATAAGGTTTCTGGATCAGATTTCAGAATGTTTTCAAAATGATGTCCAACCTTAGATTAGAAGATAGATTTGATGGTGCAACTCTAGTTCAGAAGAAGAAGGATCTTTCAAAGGTCAAATGCTTTAGTTGTCAAAAATTTAGTCACTATGCTTTCTAATGTCCTTAAAGAAAAGAAAAGGAAAACAACACGCATCAACAATCAATGTTGATCCACTACAGAAGAAGATAAAACTTGACAAGATTGCCGACAAGCTTTAGAAACAATATTCCTTTGTCTCCGCTCTCATAGGCACTATTATAGATAATAGCTATGTAGCCAGGGTACCTGTACCCGGGGGTAGGGTACATGTGCCCATACTGGGTACTTGGGTACTCGTAGGGTACGTCTCTTGCTGTACCCTGCCGTACCCCATATTGCGTCCACGTACTCGAGACGCTGTTATAAAAAAAGGGGTACTTAGAGGCAAAATGGTACGTCGTACCTCGTGTTTGGGTACTCAAGGGGTACGGCTAACTCATTAAAATGCAATCCATTGGGGAAAATGTAATGACCCCCAACCAAATTAGAACTAATTTTTTGCTAACTACGTATGGAGTTTGGTTTAGGACTTATGTCAAACACTTTGCAATACTATTCAAATTCCATTGAATATTGTCCAAATCTGGTAGACTGATTTTACATTGATTTACAATGAATGTTTTTATGGTTTTGTGTTCAGCATTCATGGAACATAATTTGACTACCAAATGTGCACATAAAAACTATACATATGTATTTAGTACTGAGAAAAACACTCACATCAACGTAGGAATATATTTGGCAATTTGTAATTTTTTATTGCCTGCAACAACAGTACAATTAGGTGTTAAAAATAAGATTTCAAGTGTACCTTCACGTCTGAGTTTGACTGTCTGTAACAACTGCTTGGTACAATGATTTATCAAATTTATGTAACTTCTAGCCTTCCAATTGATATCTACTGAGT
This sequence comes from Pseudotsuga menziesii, assembly GCA_001517045.1. Classification (NCBI taxonomy): domain Eukaryota; kingdom Viridiplantae; phylum Streptophyta; class Pinopsida; order Pinales; family Pinaceae; genus Pseudotsuga; species Pseudotsuga menziesii. The sequence goes on from LPNX010357171.1 coordinate 360,197, forward strand.
CTATGATTTATCAAATTTTATGTTTCAAATTTTCAATCTGAATGTTCATTGTTCAAATGATCATTGAAATTATAATTATGAATTATGATTCATAATTTATGAAGAAATCTATATACATGTATGATGTGACTATGACATATATATATATACAGTACCCTCGACGTACCCAAGTACCCTTTTTCAAAAAGTGGCGTTCCCATACCCGTAACTGTCCCTGTCCCAGTACCCAAGTTTCTTGGCAACTTAGGATAATAGTGATACATGTTTGGTAGACAGTGGTGCTTCCAGACATATGACAGGTTACAAAAATTCTCTTAAAGATTTGACAGAAAAGAACTCAACATTATATGTGGAACTTGGAGACAATGCCAAGTATGCAGTAAAATGAGTTGAAACATCATCGTTTCAGCTAGATTCTGGAGATTTTGTCCATATGGAAGATGTACTGTTTGTACCGAAATTGAAGAAGACCTTGCTCTCCATTTCAACTTTGAAGGATAAAGGCTACAAAGTTGCATTTGTGGATGGTGACGTTCTTGTATGGCCAAAGGGCTCGAGCATAGACTCAGCAGGAGTGATTGGTGTTCGAGAGGGAGGAGTATATAGATTGACAGGACATACAACCAAGGTATTGGTATATGATAGTATCGGTTAATGTGAGCTATGGCATCAGAGATTTGCTCACGTACACTATAGGGTTTTTCCAATGTTAAGGAGGATGGTCACAGGTTTTCTTGAGCTCTAGGTAGAGCATGAGGGTGTTTGCAGAGGTTGTGCGCTTGGCAAGAATGCTAAAGGTTCTTTTCCAAGCAGTGATAGTAGATCCAAGGGGATCTTGGATCTTGTGCATTCAGATGTATATTGACCAGTGACCGTATCTACTATCTATGGGTGGCTTCTTGTAATATGTGACATTCATTGATGATTTCTCTCAGAAGACATGGATTTATTTCATGAAGACCAAAGATGAAGTTTTTAGTAGGTTCCAAGAATTCTAGGCTCAAATAGAAAACCTGACAAGAAAAACGATCAAAATTTTGAGGTCAGATAATGGAGGAGAGTTTACCTTCAAGGACTTCAATGATTTCTGCAAGGAAGCAGGGATCAAGATGGAGTTGATAGTTCCTTACAACCCCCATAGTGTATCTCACACTCCACACTCCTGCCTATACTGATATTGTACCTCCATTCTAGGCAGAACTACAGGGAGGACATCCCGAGATACACATCTCTAACCATCCCTCTTAATGAGGGATGCCCTTCTAACAAATCCTCCACCATAATCTAAATGCATCTTGCTATTTGCTGTAGAAGCTCCCTCTGTCTTTGGAAGCCATCCCTCTATTGATCCTGTACTTTGACCTGTAGACATGTGCCTAACTGTAGTGCTTTGAGATATCTCATCTTGCTCCTGAGCAATATCTTGCTGTGCCATCTCGACTCGTTCTATGTTTCTAGACACCCTTAACATATAAGTACTTGCAGAGATACAAAACTAACAAAGAGAGCACCTTGAAGAGGCGTTCCCTAGGATAATGTGCCATCTCAATCACCTCGAACCAACAATCCATTAAATAATACCAAATGAAGTGTGCACTAGGAGATAGTGCCTGTGGTGGTTGACCTCATCAATGCCTGTGGCAAAACCATGTGTGGTTTTATAATACCATAAACCAATTCTTCAAAAGCATGTGCATGATAAACAAGGTGACCTAGAGGCGTGTGCAAAGGTAGTTACACTCCTCATCAATGGATAATAAAATACTCCTCCATGTGCCAAGAGGGTGCATCCTAGAGAGTGTGCCTTACTCTCCAAAAATAATAAGATAATTCATGCATGCCTTGAAATCTAGCCAAAGAGGGGAGAGTTCAATCAAACCCCTCCAAGTGTGAACAATGCCAAATGATGTAGGGTGCTCAAGTATTAGCCTTTAAAATGATTAAATTAACCATTAAATGGTTAAATCAACCTCAACATGTGTGCACAAAGGCTAAAATTTGATCAAAACTATAGTCTGACCTCCCGTTTAGTCACCAACTAATTAAATCAAAATGAACATGTGTGCTAATGAGGGGAGTGCACTCCAACAAGTGTTGAACCATGTATACAAGTTCTTCCTAGCTAAACCCCACCATGATAAAGATATAATGAGAAATTATAAGCTCTACCCAGGTTTGAACTTAGGGTGCACCTCCAAAGGGGCTATTACATACCTCATCAAACCTTAGAAAGAGGCTTGATCCTCAAAGAAATATAATGTAGTACTCTGCTTCTAATTAACACTTAGGAAATAATACATCACAAGTGTACTAACATCATCGATATACATTCCCCCTAGGTGATATCTAGTGAATGTTCAAATATTAAGTTATATCACCTAGGGAAATTGCACCACGGCAAAGTGCACTCCCTCAACACATCAACACCATATGAAAAGGGAGCGTAAGAAAAATGTTAACAAATGCAATGAAGCAAATGCATGAAAGTAGCATCCAACCATAATGTGACCAATAGCCAAGAGAAGTGAGTCTCCTCCACCAAAATTCTTCATCAAATGCACCATCATGAATAAGAGAAGAAGCCCCATGAAGGTGTATCCCCCCAAGTCCATCCAATGTTCCAAGGTACCAGCTGAAAACACTACCACAATGTGAAATCTCATACAATATGAGGTGTAGCACTTCTTCTGCATTTATATTTTTCTGAATATTGTTCATGTTCTACTATTTCTGTGGGTTAACTACACACACACACACACACACATATATATATAGAGAGAGAGATCTTAATGTTGACTTCTGATAGCTCAATTGCATAAACCACTAAACCTACCTACCCCCCCCATCCCACAGCCACCATCATCGACATTGAGAAGGAAAAAAGAAAAAAAAAGTAGAAAAATGGCTGTGTTATTTATTTATTTCCAGGATTCATGTGAAGATAGTAATTTGGACTGCATACCTAAGGTGTTCTAAAATTTTGCAGAACTCTACTTTGCCTTCCAAGTTCTGGCCCTTCGGCCCAAAATCTTAGGTTGTTTATCATGCTTTGGAACAACTTTACTCCATGCCAGCTGATGTAAAATCAAGTAACCTTTTACATGAGACTGCATGTCAAAGGAGCATGCCACTTATGTATCTCTTCAAGTTTTCACAAGAGTACAATGAATTTGGAGCAGAATTAAATGTCTGGTAGTTTTCACTCACTTAAATAATCTATTGCAATGTTAATAGTTTAATATCTCTTAACAACAATCTTATATGACAATGCTGGGATATATAATGTCTCTGTTTCAAGGTATTGCTCTCTTTCCAACTTAGCATTTTGTTGGGATGATAAATAAAAGCATGCAATATAACTCGTGATCAACATGGACAGTTTGATGGCATTTTGCGTAACTTGGACATGTTTCACCTTGAACAGTATCTGCGATTTATCCTAATTAGAGAAAGTTGGGTTTTGACATGATTTTAAGTCCTTATTTGTTCGTTCAATCAGGGAGGTGACTTATTTGTGTGCTCTCTTTAATCAGTCGTGTTGACAAAGGACGTCAAATGACAAACTGTTTACTCCCTTTTGTGTTCCATTTTATGTTTTAATAATTGACTCGATTGACATTTGGGTTTGTTTATGTATGCAGGCCATAAGGAAGCACAAATTTGTTGATATTTTAGATGACCCAGGAACTTCAGACCTTAGTGCTTATGTTGATTTTGCTTATGTAAAACAAATTGTGGAAGAAATGGCAGGTATATTCTTGTTCATAACTACTTTTCCTTTATTCCAGTATGAGTATATTGTCCTCTTGAAATTTAAGATTAGAACCTATATTCCTGTTTAATAGCAAGGAACTGACGAATGCACTTTGGATTTCTTATCTGAACTTGGCAGTTGAGGCAGCAGCTTTTGGTCCAATTTCACAGTCTCAATTTCTTGGCTCACTTGGTATTAATTTTCGTCTGGAGGCATTACTACAAAATGCGACTGACAAGCAGGCAGAGGCACTTCAGCTGGGCTATTGGAAGCTAGTTGGGGAAGGCCCAGCTCCTTTTTGGGAAGGGAAGGACGAACTTGCACCTGTTGGTATGGGTTCCAGGTACATGGCCTTGTCAATAGTCAACAAGAAGCTTGGAGCTCCTGTTTGCTTTCAGTAGGTCAGTTGCATGTTCGTCCTAGTCAGAGTTTTATTCTGTAAAATTTCTGTCTGGAAAGCCCTTCTAGACAGCTTTTTTCTTTAGGTTTAAGTGGATTGTAAGAAATCTGAGCATTGAATCAAGTATGCCTTTAGTAGATCCTATCTATGGCTGTGAGTTTTTACAAAGGAAGTCCCGAGAATTCACTAATAAACTGTTCTGCTTTAACAGAATGCAATTTTTTTGCACCAGTACTGTAATGTGATCTTGCTTGAGCAAGATATCCATGCCCATCATACTTGGTTGTAGTTTGGAAGGCACTGTTACTTCTTAGTAACTGGCAGAATTCTGTCAAGAGCTATGGTCGTATCATTTCTCTTTGGTAGTCTTTTAATGTGATCTTGTAGTATTTGACCTTTTCAAATTTCCGTTATTTGTGTTACCAGTTACTACTGGAATTGACCTACATTGAAGAATATGATGCAAGGACAGGTAAATTTCTTCTCTATGCCATTGATCTTTTTAATGGGAGATTTAAAGGGAAATTGCTTTCTCTATATGCCTTTATAGAGGAGCATAAAATTGTACCTATAAATTTCTGAAACAATCTACTCCAGAAATTACATCTTGTCTGTACCTTGATCCTGCCAATTTCATTGTTTTATTTGAATTTCAAGATGAATAATTGAAAGCTAACAAATACTGTGATCCAATTTCGATTTTCAAATTGAAAGAAAAATCACTCAAAGTACCCTGAATATCAAAATGGACTTTAGTATTCATCGAAGCTAAGTTGCAGGAAACACATGTCTAACCCTTGTTTCATGCCCAGGTACTCCGAAATGAATACCAAATGGGATTGAAACATGATGAAATATTTAAGATGGTGTTTCATAATTCTGAAACACCAAGTGGTGTTTTGAGTGACATGCACATGAACAAATCTCCATACCAGGTCTCAAAAAATGTAGTTACCTTGCCATGCAGACCAAATATCTTAAACTAGAAGCTTATCTGATTTTCCTCAAATTTGAACCATATGCTCATCTCCATGAAGGGTCACCAAATATGTGATCAGATCCTAGAAAAAGATGATTTTCAAGAAACACAAATTTAAATTGAATCTTGAAATTAAGAAAGTGAAAAGGCATTGATCTGACCAAACCCTTTAGGAATCTTTGGACTTTGATCTCCCATTTTTTGCTAAACACTACAATGAATATGCAAGTATTGAGAACCTGCTACAGCTGAAAATCTGTCCAACTGATATGAGTGTATAAAAGGGATGTGTTCTGTAAATATGTTTGTCTATGATGTACCTGTCCAACAACCTGTGCAATCTTCAACCTTTAGCATAAAGCCTTATGACCATGAGTTTGACTAGCATTCACGAACCATTAATGTCGAATGCTGGAGTGACCAACTTGTGCATCCCATAATGTACGCACAAACCATCTCACTGAATGCCCAATATGGATTTTGGAAGAAATCCATTTTGGGTGCTAATAGGACCTATTATATGTTAAAGTTAGTGCAGCTGTGAGACCCATTCTCAGAGAGGATGGTACCCTAGTCAGATAACTAGGGCAGAGTAAGACCCTAGAAGGTACACTAGCCCCCCCAGTAGTCTCCTAGGGTTCTTGGTCTGGGACCAAGCAGGTTGATGCCATGGAAAAGTCCCTAACATGTGGTTAGGGCCCCTATATGTCTCTAGGGTATTATGGTCTGGGACTAGATAGTGTCTTGGGCACGAGGTCCAAGAAGTTTCTACATGTTGAGACTGAGACTTCTTGGTCTGGGACCAGGCAGATTCTTGGTCTGGGACCAAGCAATTCTTGCAGGAGCACCCCTGGTCAGTTAACCAGATGAATCTTGGTCAAGTTGACCAAGATGATGATGTGTGCTATCCTCTCTCCTAATTGGTTATTGCTAGGTTGTTTCTCAAGGGACTTTCCACCCTCTGATGATGTCACTAACACCTAACCCTTAGGAGCAGTATTGAGGACCAAAGGATCATACCATCCAGTTTGGATCTTCCCATCTTCCCCATATACAGTGATGATAAAAATATATGAAACAATGTACCTTGAGAGAGAGAAAATATTAAAGTCCTTGGTCTAGGAGTTGTTTGTCCACCTTGATCTTATGGGTATGAGGGTTGTCTTATTGTGACCCCCTTTGGTTGACTTATGGTACTTTATCTTACTTGCACTCTTATGTGTCTCCCTTTGTTATGATGACTTCTACCTTATGGTCTTTATTTTTGTCTATTGGTACTACACTATACTAAGTCAACTTTATGGTAAGACCATTGGACCATTTATTTTATGGTTTTATTATAAGACCATTGGACCATTTAATTTTTATGGTTTTTATTTGGACCATTTTATCTTTATTATTTATGGACCATTGTTAATGTTTTACTTGGTACCTTCTCTTGTAATTTAACCTTTTTGTGTATAGCCACGACACTTATAAAAAAACATTATTTGTCAATGAGTTTTTCAAGAAAAATCGTATCTCATTTTGGTTGCTGTTACACGTGACTCTGTTTTCTCCGCTAGCGTGACTGGGCATCTGTTCTCTGCTAGCGTGATTGCGTCCATCGTATGCCTGTTCTCTTCCTTTGCGTGACTGTTTGCACCAGCGTGACCTCGTGTCTCTGCCCTAGCGTGACCACCTCTCTCCCTCTACGTGATTGCGACTTCCTCTGCTGCTTCACGAGTTTTTCCTTCTGTTGCTCCACGTGACTGACGTCCGCCTAGTGTGAACCCTCCACCCAATGCTCTCGGTATTACCGTGTCTTAGCATGGAGCTGCTCTACGTGATTGTCCTCTGCTCAGCGTGAATCCTTCGCCTACTACTCCCGGTATGACCATGTCTTAGCATGGTCATGTCTCAACAATAGTTTTAAAAATCGGAATCGGACTCGGAATCAGTCGAGGGTCAACTCAGAATCGGAATCAGAATCAGAATCGGTAATGAATCGGTCATAAATCGACTGATTTGAATTTAATGAATCGGTTTGCTAAAAAATACATAAAATAGTTAAATTTTAAAGAAAAACAACATTTTGAAGATTATAATCCATGATTCCAAGGCATTGAAGACAAAATAACCAAAATCTGCTTCATGTATATACCATATAAGAGTCAATATATCAAAATGGCACAAAGTGTACTGTAGTCTGGACTCTGCGCAATACATAAATGATAATACATGTAACATATCTAGGATACTATAACTAGAACAAAATACATAATCCATGAGGCCTAGTTGGCTAGGCCCTATATAGTAAAGGCTACATGGCTTGTAGAGTCCAAAAAACATGCTACATAATCAACTACATAAATGATAATACATCATCAATGATCATCATCAAACTCGGCACCACTACTAGAACTAGAAGAAGAACTGGAAGGACTAGCAAAGGCATCATGATCTGGCTCAGTCTCGGGCTCCTTAGGATCAAAGTCATCTGCTAATGAAGTAGTAGTATTGGCTGAATGTTGATGTCGTCGACGATTATAAGTATGAGGTCCTGATTGACTAGTGCCTGCCATGCCTAGCATTGCTCTCTCAGGATCTACACCTGTATGAATTCATGGCATCGACAATAGAGGATTTGCATCCAACGGAACATCCAGTAAGTCCTCCAGCTCAACATCTATGTCATCACCAAACTTTGGCGGTTGGGTCTCCACTACCCAATCTGAGGTTGGATCTATATCATCCAACACAATGGGATCTGTATCAGGTCTTTTGCTCATCAATTGGTTGCGCATGAGTTAGAGGTTGTACTGCACGAAGACTAGATCGCTTAACCGTTTATGCTCTAAACGGTTTCTCTTCTTTGGGTGAATGCACTCAAACAAAGACCAATTGCGCTCACACCTAGAAGAGCTGCAGGTTTGACTTAGGACCTGAATTGCAAACCTTTGCAATAGTTTAGTATGGTTACCAAATGCCTTCCACCATTGTGCTGCAAATGTGAAGAGTCAAGGTAGTTATTTCAACAAATTCGATTGTGAATTTGGCTAAGAATTGTAGTATTTACTATTTACAATATAAGAATTGCAGTTTAAACTTTAAACTTTAAAAACAAAAGTTAATCAAACAATGGAAATGTTTACCTGGTTGGTCCTCCTCTCTTGAAATCTTAGCCACATTATTGGCAAAGCTACCTGTGGCGGCGGTGAAAGAGTTGATCTGTCGATGTATTTCCAATTGGTCCGCCTCATTTGGGACCATGCGCTCAAGGCAAGAATACAATCCATCTGCTACCTCCCTAGTTGGATCTGGATCAATATACTCTCTATATTGATACCTTGGGTTAAGAAAATAACCAGCTGCTTGTATAGGGCGATGGAGTTGATTGTTCCCTCTCCTATCAATGATCTCTCAAATAGGCCCATACTTGGCCACTCTATCTTTGTATGCTGCCTTTATCTGCTCCTTTGCTTGATCCATAGCTTCATAAATGTAGCCCATNGGCTCAGTATTGGCACAACCTTTGCTGCTCTTTTCCAAAATGAAGAGCTTTTAATTCTTTTCTTGGTGTCTTTTCCATCTTGTTTGTGGGCCCATTGGGATGAATTCCATTCATCACTTGAATACATTTTCTCCATGTTCTGTGCTTGGGAAATGAGAGATTGCAACGTGAGGAAGTGAGTTGCAAATCTAGTAACTACAGGCCTAACAAGCTCCCTGCCCTGTGTGTGTCTCCTTGTCAAGCTCAATGCCCAACCGTGGTTGTAGATGTATTTGGTGATGCTTTTGGCATGCTCTATAGTGTCCGTGATCCAATCATGTTTGTAGATTGATTCAGTCAGATGATTGATTTGTACATTGTGATTGGACAGGTTATTGGTTCATGTGTGGTGCAGTGATGAGCAGTGATCAGTTGATGAGCAAGTGATGAGTTGATGAATAGTGATCAGATGTTGAACAGTGTGATACACCATACAATGATCAGTTGACGAGTAGTGATCAGATGATGATCAGTTGTTAGTAGTGGAAGTGGTTGTGCAGTGTGGTACAGATTGTGCAGTGTAGTACAGGTGTTGATTAGCAGGTCTGCAAGATCAGCGTGGTTGTGGTTTTGTAGTTTAGTGTCTATCTTCTTATCTGGGTGGCAGGACAGGGAAAGGAAAGGGGGTTGTAGCCTCATTCCGGTTGTAGCCGGAAAATTAGGGAGTTGTAGCTTCCTTCAGGTTGTAGCCTGTAAATCAGGGGGTTGTAGCCTCCTTCCAGTTATTTTTGGAAAACTATTTTCGAAAGGCTTTCGTGGTTTTTCCCCAGGAATTGGGTTTCCATGTAAAATCTGATGTTTAGTGTTTTATGTTATGCTTCTTATATGATGATGATATAATGATGATAATAATGCTGATGATGATATAATGATAATGTGATAATGCATATTATTGAATACGTTGTTGATTGTTAAAAGTAAAAAGTAATAAAAATTGCACACACTAATTCACCCCCCCTCTTAGTGTGATTGGTGTGTCCAACACATTGGCCATCAACGTGATAAAGATGATAAAAGATCTGATACTTACACAATTAATTGACCTCACTAATTGACTAGATCAATGACACCAATGACACCTGGACAAAGAGATGTATTAGTAGTACTGACAAGTGTTATATTAGAAAAAATGGATTTGATAGATTGTGAACATGACGACCCATTGAAGGGGTATGTTAGTTATAACCAACAAATGATAAGTAAGAAAGCTTACTTATTATGATACCTTATAGCTGATCATTGTTTTGTGCAAAAGAGTTTTATTACTTGTTGATGGATGTGATTAAGAATTGTTAGTACAAGGAAGTTAGAGTTCATGATCATGATCATATAACTATCTTAGATTATGTTGTACGAACGAGTGTGATGATGCATAAGAATGATATTATTTAAGAAGTGCATGCTTAGGTTTAAAGGACATTGATATAGAATGATTGTTTATCGATCAATGTAATATGAATTTGCAAGTGCAGAGAAGCTTAGAACTTATCTCATGTCTAGGATTATAAGCTAACCTAGATTGTGATAATGCATTTGCATGAAGTCGATATGATGTTGACACCTTAAAGGGTACATGTTCAATTATATGCACAATGTAATTTCTGCGTAAGGGCAAATATAAAAATGGAAGACTTTGTGTACGATAGAAAAGAGTCCATCATGTTGAACATTAGAATCATAGTTTTTAATTTATCCTTCAAAGACACACTAGTGAGTTCTAACAAGAGTGCATGCCCACATTCAAAATTGTACTAAATTTGATTCAATTTACTTCATCTACTGGAGGTGACAAGATCTAATCCTTGTCTATGAGGAAGAACAATTCGTTCATGTGTCCATTTGGTCACCATGATGTAGTGAGATCCACAAATATGTTCATAGGATTCTCTTCTTCATAGCATGTTTGTGACAAATTATCACATGTATACCACATTTGCAATGATTCCAAGAAGTAGAGCACAAAGTTGAAGTGGGTGAAATTAAGGTGCAATGTTTAATATTTGGCTTGGCTATATTTGTTTGAAAATATTCAATCTAAAGAAACAACAAGAGGCATTGTTATAGTGATGAGAAAGATGAAATGCATGCAACAATTACCAAAAGGTAATTTAGTTGAAGAAACCATATGAAGGATTATGTAAGACATAAGATGTCGATAAAAGAATGTGCAAGAAGATGAAAACAACAAGGAGGAGGAAGAACAAGAAGGAAAATGAGCAAGCACGAAGAAAAGAAGTATTGACAAATTGACAATCAATAAATAGAAGATGCAACAAAAGCTTTGTTGTGGGGGAGTGCTCCCCCCCCCCCTTTCGCTCCCGCTCTCAAAGATTTCTCTCGAGGCGCTCCCTAACTCTTCTATACTAAAAGCTCCTATACTAGGTTTGTAACGTCCCCAACCCTCCGACTGGCGAAGAGGATGCTACCATACCATTAACTATCCAGGAAATTAGCCCCATGAACATTTACATACATAAAAACTGAAATGCTTTGAAGTAAAACATGCAGAGATGCATAATTATTCAGCATACAACGGAAGCAAAACGTACATTCAGGCATTCAACATGTTCATTGTAATTAATTAAACATCAAATATGATTGCAGAGATTGAACATAAGAATACTTATCTTATGAAGAATTCATCCCGCAACCAGCTACGTCGCTGCAACATTCCACCCAACCATAGGCCAGTGTGCTCCTTAATCTCTCAGCAATACTGCCACCCTCGAGCTGGGCATGATTCCCCAAGGAATAAGGAACTAAGCAGGCTCACACATAGCCAAAGATACACAAATCAGCCAAGCCAACACAGTTGGGTTTATCAGGTCATCAGGAGCTGGGAAAAGCTGAATGCTAAGCTGGTGGGCTCATTGAAGAGCCAATGACACTTACACCAGAACTAGCCTGACTTCTAGGACATCCACTCACACCCAACACAAGGAATCAATTCCTTCTTTGCTACACAGTCCCTCAGGCCCTGACTTCCCTTCTAGTGCTATTCAGGGGTTGTGGAGAAGAAAGCCATCCCTCTAGCTCTGTCTATGTGGCTCCCAAACACACTAGGTTTATCAAGCATACCAAGTCTTCATTCCCACTCCAACACAGTCCAAAGACCAACCACTGCATACACACAACAAAACAAGCAATTCATAGCTCTGAGGAAGAAAATCAAACACCATAGAACAACCGAGGTGATAATTTAGGTAATACACAGCTCTGACTAGGGAATTCGATTCCTGAGTCGTTCTTGGCCCTATCATGGCCAAAACGACTCAATAAGAACCCACAACAACCCAAAAACGTAAATGAACCCACATTAAACCAAAATTCGTGGGGAAACCAACGACAATCGATTTCTCAGCTGCGTGAGGAAGGAAAAACAATCCGCGTGGAGGTGAATTCCAAGCCTATGTGTGAGTATAAAATGTCCAAGAACACCAATTGTAAATGAGAACCCACAACAACCCAAAACGTGAATGGCACATACATAGGAAAATCGTGAATGCCAGAAAAAACGGCTCTCCCAGCTCTCTACGTGAGGAAACAATGAAGAATGGGGTCGTGGTGCTTTCCTTGCCCACGTGAGGGTGAATGACTCTGCTGGTGGAGTGTGCATGTGGGCAAGGACTGACAATCCTGCCACACACCACTGCCCAACAATAACTGCCCAACTAACACCAGAGACTTTAATGTGGTAGTTGACTGATTGAGACAAGGGAAAGGTGAGTAAGACAAAAATGTGGGTGATAGCTGAAAGGGTTTATCAAATGACACTTGGCTTTTCTCCATTGGCCCAAAGTTTAATAATTTCCCTCCCTATCCTTAGGAAAATCATGCCCTTTTCATCATGGTTGCATTGACATAGCTGGTTGGGGTTTATTTTAATTAAAGTGCATATTTACATGATGCCAAAACTATAATGTCCCGGATATCACGATATACCATCGGCGACGATTTTAATCGTCGGAACATTAAACACTAAATCGATGGTGGGGCTTTTTCCTTTAGCTCCACACCACGATTAATTACAATATATATGCATCATATACATTTAATGCAAACGGGGTCAAAATCGGGGTGTTACATTCCCCTCCCCCTTCAATAGCACTGTCCTTAGTGCTTTACAAAATTTGAACAAAATGCTACACTGGTACCGCCTCACTGTTCCACAGAATTGAACAAAAATGGATGTGCCAATCGCATGGCATCCTCCAGCTCCCACGTAGCCTCTTCAGGCCCGTAGTGCTCCCATTGCACCTTTACCTGCTCTATGGCTCGGTTCCGGAGCATTGTGACCTTCCTGTCGAGGATGCGCATTGGCTTGATTTGGAACTCTCCCTCAGGTTCCACCTGAATCACATCCCAATTTATCACATGGTTAGGATCATGTACATATTTCTTAAGCAAAGAAACATGAAAAACATTATGAGCTCTAGTGCTAGCAGGCAATGCAAGTCTATATGCAACTGGCCCTATTCTTTCAAGCACTTCAAACGGCCCACAATATCTTGGTGACAGCTTGGCACAACTTCCAAGATTCAAGGAACTCTTCTTTGCCCTCACTCCGAGGTAAACATGATCCCCAACACTGAACTCCCTGTTCACCCTATGCTTATCTACGTAGCTTTTTTGTCTGTCCTGTGTTGCTTTTAGATTCTGCCTGATCTTTACAACCTCCTGCTCCATTTCTTTGAGCAATTCAGGACCAAGCACAATCCTGTTCACTGGATTATCCCAAGTCACTGGTGTCCTACACCTTCTTCCATACAAAGCATCATACGGACTCATCCCCAAGGATGCTTGCTGTCCATTGTTATAAGCAAACTCTACCAAGTGTAAGTAATCTTCCCACTTGGTTGGTTTGTCCATCATGTACATGCGAAGCATATCTTCAAGCACCTGATTAACTCTCTATGTCTGCCCATTTGTCTGAGGATGGTATGCAGCGCTGAAGGTTAAATTTGTACCCAAATCTGCAAACAACCTCTTCCAAAAATTGGAAGTGAACTTGACATCTCTGTCAGAGACTATTGCCTTAGGCAATCCATGTAATATGAAAATCTCCTTCATGAATATCTTTACAATGTCATCAGTTTTATGTGTAGACTTAACCATTATAAAATGTGCTGCCTTTGTCAACTTGTCCACCACAATCATGATGGAATCATGTTGTCTCCAAGTCATCGGCAATCCTGTAATAAAATCCATGGAAATAACTTCCCATTTTCATTCTGGAACTGGCAAAGGCTGCAACAAACCTGTGGGATGTTGATGCTCAACCTTTATCTGCTGACATTTCATGCACCTGGAAATATATTCAGCCATGTCCTTTTTCATTCCTGGCCAAAAGTACTGTTTTCTGGCGGTAGCAATTGTCTTCTAGTATCCTTGGTGACCAGAATACGGAGCTTGAGGGATTTCATCCATAACAACTCTCCTTAACTCAGCTACATTTGGAATATAAATTCTGCCTTTATAAGTAAGAAGTCCATCTTCTTCCAATTTGTATCCCTCATACCTCTTCTCAAGACTTTGCTGCTGCAATTTGTCTTTTACCAACTCATACAATTCATCTCCAGCGGTATGATTAACAATCTGTTGCCTCAAATTTGATTGGAAAATACTAAGAGATGCCACATGCATTTCTTGCACCTTCCTGCTGAGTGCATCAACTACCTTATTCTCTTTTTCCTTTATGCGCTTGATTTCAAAATCAAACTCACATAAAAACTCCAGCCATCTTGCTTGTCTAGCATTCAGAGTAGGCTGATCAAATAGATACTTCAGATCACAATGGTCTATCCTTAGTTCAAATCTTCTACCCATCAAGTAATGCCTCCACATCTTGAGAGCATGTACTATGGCTGCAAGCTCTAGATCATGAGTGGCATAGTTCTTCTCATGCTCCTTCAACCTTCTCGACTCATAACATATCACGTGGTTGTCTTGCATAAGGACTCCTCCAAGCCCTTGTCCGCATGCATCGGTACACACCACAAAATCTTTCTCTAGATCTGCAACTTTCAATACTGGTGCACTAGTGAGAAGATTTTTCAACTGCTAGAAGCTTTCTTCACACCTCGATGTCCATTCAAACTTTATCCCCTTCTTTTGCAATGAAGTGATGGCATGTGCAACTTTGGAGAATCCTTCAATGAATCTCCGATAGTATCCTGCAAGTCCCATAAAAGATCTTACATCTATCACATTTCTTGGAGTAGGTCAATTCATAATGGCTTCAATGTTTTCAGGGTCCACATATATACCCTCTTTTGAGATAATGTGACCCAAATACTGAATTCTATCTCTATAGAAGTCACACTTGCTCAGCTTTGCATACAGTTGATGCTCCTGGAGCAATTGCAATGTCAATCTCAAATGCTCTTCATACTCTTCTTCATTCTTAGAATAAATAAGAATGTCATCAAGGAAAACAAGAACAAACTTGTCCAAATACGTGCTGAAGACACTGTTTATAAGGCACATAAATGTAGTTGGTGCATTTGTAAGACCAAATGGTACCACTACAAACTCATAATGTCCATACCTTGTTCTGAAGGCTGTCTTATGAATGTCTTCATCCTTGATTCTCACCTGATGGTAACCAAACCTCAAGTCAATCTTGGAAAATACCTTTGCTCTTCTCATTTGATCAAAGAAGTCATCAATCCTAGGCAAAGGATATTTATTATTCACAGTAACCTTGTTCAATTATTTGTAATCAATACACAACCTGAGTGTACCATCTTTCTTCGTCACAAACAGAATCGGTGCTCCCTAAGGAGACACACTCGGCCTGATATACTTATTTTCCAACAACTCTTGCAGTTGCATCTTCAGTTCTAGCATCTCTGGTGTACTCATCCTGTAGGGTGTCTTGGACACTGGTGCTGCTCCTAGCACAAGTTCAATTGTGAAATCAATGTTCCTTTTTGGAGGAAGCCCTGGAATCTCATTAGGAAACACATCCTTGAATTCCTGTAATATCTGATAGTCCTCCAACCTAGGAGTTTCATCCTCTGTTGCCTCCAAAATATGAGCTACATACAACTGGAAACCTTTCCTACATAACTTCTTCAACTCCATCGCTGAAACCTGCCTTATTGAAATCACCTTTGGAATGCCTTTCACAACTTTTGGGTTCCCTTCATCATCCATGCATTCAAAAGTCTTATAATTACAGTCAAGCTTCACCCTGTGAGTTTCTAACCAATCCATTCCAATGAGAACATCATAGGAACCAAGTGGTAGAACATTCAGATCTACACAAGTGACCAATCCATTCATGACCAATGGACATTTCTCTACCACTTCACTAACTTTTCTCTTAGTTCCAGTGGCTAGCTGAACTAACCAAGATTTTCTATGCTTTACTTTCTCAAAAGCACAAATCTCCACTACTCTAGGGGCAATGTAACTGTGAGTAGAACCAGGGTCAATCAAAATAGAAACTGATTGCTCAACAATCTTACCTGCAACTTCAACCACAGTTGATTGGTGATCTTCTTGGTGGACCTCCAGTGCTGCATAAATCTTAGGGACTGCCCTTGCTACTTGACCTACTATTTCTGCTTCTTGAATGTTGTAAGCTGGCTTTGCACTCTCATTCTTGAGCGGACAACTTCTACGCATGTGGGGTCCTCCACATTTCCAACATTGGAGTGGTCCTCTATTCTGTTGTAGATTTTTAGGCTTTTCTCCTATCACTCCAACTGGCTTACTCGCAACTTGGGATGGCTGATTCTGCTGATTCCTGAAGTAAGAAGGTTTGAAACCTTTCTTTCTTTGGTCAAACTTCTCATTCTTCTTGTCCTTCCATGCCTTATGGTAATCAGGTTTACCTTTGCTTTGCTCATAGCAATACTTAGCTTTCCTTATTGTTTCTTCAAGAGTTCTAGGTTCATAAAACTCAATTCTGTCTTTGTAAGACTGAGGCAATCCACTCAGAAAATGTTGGACCTTCACTTTTTCATCTTTGATGTACCTGACATACCTCAACAATTCCAAGAACTTATTTGCATACTCTTCCATGGTCTGCTGTCACAATCTCAGCTCATGGAACTCCTTAATCTTGTCATCATAATACCTGTCAGAGAGGTATTTCTTTTTGAAATACTTCTTGAACTGTTTCCACTTAAATCTCCTTTCACTGATCCTCTTTACTTGCTTGAAGTGTTCCCACCAAATCGATGCTCTTCCATTCAGATTGAATATGACAACCCTTGCCTTCATGTTTCCTGAATAATTCTGAACTTGGAAGTACTTCTTTATCCCAAGAAGCCAAGCTTCAACCTCTTGTCCAGTCTTTACCTCACCGTCAAATGTAGGAGGTTTAGCCTTCTTAAATTAATCTCGAGAGCGATCCCTATGGTGATTCTTTCTTCTTCCCTTATGAGAAGAAGAGCTTGAATCCCCATTGGATTCTTCTGAGTTAGATGATCTACTAGAAGTCCTTCTTCTCCTAGTACTGCTCTTATTGCCTTCTAGTTTTACTGTACCCTATCTAGAGTCTATCTTCCTTTGCAAGTCTGTCAAACTCTGCAACATAGCAGCATTCAACTGATGCTGCTCTTCCTGGGCTTTAATCAAGCTTCTCATCGTGGCCGCAATATCTGGCGGTGTCTCTTGGAATCTCCTTCCATTAGACTCTATGTCATCATTTCCAACTCGGACATTTTCTCCCATGGCATCTCGCACACGCTTGTAGGAATCTCGAGCATCATATCTGTCATGGGTTCTCATGGCTGAACCACAACTTACTTTACTAAACCGCACTACTTGGAATACTGCCCTTGAAGGTGACTATGATTCTGCAAACGTGTTAGTAACACAACTGTTAGCTGCATAACATTTTTGTCATATCGGATCTCTTCCCAACTAATCATCCGATGTATCAGATCACTAGTTGACAACGCTTTCGATACCTCGGCGGACCGATTTTCATCTATCTTCCGATGCACATCGGATCATTCTTCCTCTGTCTTCCGACACACATCGGCTGACCAATCCTCTAATTTCTTCCGACACTTCGGACCGATCTTCCTCTAGCTTCCGATACACATCGGCTGGCTGATCCTCTATTTTCTTCCGATGTTTCGGACCGATCTTCGTTTAGCTTCCGATACACATCGACTGACCGATCCTCTATTTTCTTCCGAGATTTCCTATACTTAGAAAAATCTCCGAATTTCTTCTTATCTTCTTGTTTCTTCTGCCGCCGCATCGGCTGCTCGATCATCTATCCTTTTCCGACGCTTCGGCTTCCTTCAGGCGAGCCTTGCTGACACCTCGGCTCCGCTTGGCCAAGACCTTCGGCTCCTCCCAACCGAGAGCTTCAGCTTTGCTTCAACGAACACTTTCCGACGATTTTGACACTTAGAAAATTTTTGAAAAATTTTCAGGTCTCTCTCTCCGGTTTCCTTGTCGGGTGTGTCTCGGCTCAACCTAGCCGAGACCGTCGGCTCGTCTCAGCCGAGACCCTCGGCTCCTCTCAGTCTAGACCACTGACAAATTTAAGACTTGGACAACTTTCAAAATTTTATTTCCGCCTGTTCCTTGTCGGGTGGATTTCCGCCTAGGTTATCTGGTGTATCGGATGAACTTCCGGCTAAGTCATCCGACATATCGGATGGTCTTCAGCCTAAGCCATCTGATAATTTTCATACTTGGAAAAATTTACTGAAATTTTCCTATCATTTTCTTTGATTTTCTCATTTTTTCCCTTGTTGGGCAGAGGGTAACTTGCCTCTGTCGCTGATTCTTCACGGCCCATTGAGGCCCATGCTGCAATGTGTGCTCTGATACCACACTGTAACGTCTCCGACCCACCGACCGGCAAAGAGGACGCTACTATACCATTAAGTATCTAGCCAATTAGCCCCATGAACATGTACATACATAAAAACTGAAATGCTTTGAAGTAAACCATGCAGAGATGCATAATTATTCAACATACAACGGAAGCAAAACATACATTCAGGCATTCAACATGTTCATCGTAATTCATTAAACATCAAATATGATTGCAGAGATTTAACACAAGAATACTTATCTTATGAAGAATTCATTCCGCAACCAGCTACGTCGCTGCAACGTTCCACTCAACCATAGGCCAATGTGCTCCTTAATCTCTCAGCAACATTGCCACCCCCAAGCTGGGCATGATTCCCCAAGGAATAAGGAACTAAGCAGGCTCACACATAGCCAAAGATACACAAATCACCAAGCCAACACAGTTGGGTTTATCAGGCTATCAGGAGTTGGGAAAAGCTGAATGCTAAGCTGGTGCTCTCATTGAAGAGCTAAGGACACCTACACCAGAACTAGCCTGACTTCTAGGACACCCACTCACACCCAACACAAGGAATCAGTCCCTTCTCTGCTACACAGTCTCTCAGGCCCTGACTTCCCTTCTAGTGCTATTCAGGGGTCGTGGAGAAGAAAGCCAGCCCTCTAGCTCTGTTTATGTGGCTCCCAAACACACCAGGTTTATCAAGCATACTAAGCCTTCATTCCCACTCCAACACAGTCCAAAGACCAACCACTGCATACACACAGCAAAACAAGCAATTCATAGCTCTAGGGAAGAAAATCAAACACCATAGAACAACCGAGGTGATAATTTAGGTAATGCACAACTCTGACTGGGGAATTCGATTCCTGAGTCGTTCTTGGCCCTATCGTGGCCAAAACGACTCAATAAGAACCCACAACAACCCAAAAACGTAAATGAACCCACATTAAACCAAAATTCGTGGGGAAACCAACGACAATCGATTTCTCAGCTGCGTGAGGAAGGAAAAACAATCCGCGTGGAGGTGAAATCCAAGCCTGCGCATGAGTATAAAATGTCTAGGAACCCCAATCGTAAATGAGAACCCACAACAACCCAAAACGTGAATGGCACATACACAGGAAAATCGTGAATGCCAGAAAAACGACTCTCCCAGCTCTCTGCGTGAGGAAATAATGAAGAATGGGGTTGTGGTGCTTTCCCTGCCCACGTGAGGGTGAATGAGTATGCTGGTGGAGTGTGCATGTGGAGAAGGACTGACAGTCCTGCCACACACCACTGCCCAGCAATAACTGCCCAACTAACATCAGAGGCTTTAATGTGGTAGTTGACTGATTGAGACAAGGGAAAGGTGAGTAAGACAAAAAGGTGGGTGACAGCTAAAAGGGTTTATCAAATGACACTTGGCTTTTCCCCATTGGCCCAAAGTTTAATAATTTCCCTCCCTATCCTTAGGAAAATCATGCACTTTTCATTATGGTTGCATTGACATAGCTGGTTGGGGTTTATTTTAAGTAAAGTGCATATTTACATGATGCCAAAACTATAATGTGCTGGATAACATGATATGCCATCGACGACGATTTTAATCTCCGGAACATTAAACGCTAAATTGATGGTGGGGCTTTTGCCTTTAGCTCCACACCACGATTAATTACAATATATATACATCATATACATTTAATGCAAACGGGGTCAAAACCGAGGTGTTACAAGGTTGATCATTTGATTACAATGTTATGGTACCTTCCTTCTTTGCCAAGCTCATATAAAAGTTGTTATGGTTGATCATTTGATGACAATGTTATAAGTTTTTTTTTGTTTTGTTTTGGACTTGCAAGAGTGGCCTTTGGTCTAAGAAACCATGACTTAGGGGCATCTAGACCGTCAAAATCACCTGAGGATCACACCCGACCTGTGCCATACTAACCTCAACTGGTTGGATTTTGGATGTCTCCTCCCAACTAGCTCACCCTTAAGGGGAATTGAACTCGAGTCGCCTTGTTGAGGAGACCCACACCTTAACTGAATTAGCTAGCGGGAATTGAATTTAAAATTGAAGGACATAGGGGTGGGCTTTGATCCACTTGTGTGCACGAGTCACGAGATCATTTAATACTATCTCTTTGGGTGCAACCACATGTTCAACCATTACCTCAAGGTGCCCCGATGGCTTTAGGTTAGGCTCTCACGAGAATTGGACCTTGCTCACTGATGAAAAACTTCTCACTCTTCACCAACGATCCAACCCCTTTGGGTGACATTGTTATAAGTTATAACTACTAGATGATTGATGTTATATATGGTTTAATCCATGTTTTCAATAGCTAATTCAACGCTTTCCATGTTTTTTAGATATAAATCCATGAAAATATATTAAAATATTTATTATATAAAAAACACTCCTGAAACACTCTCAAAATGAGATCTTTTGAAAACTTCCCTTTTCGCTCCACTCCTTCTCCCCACTCCCAACAACATAGAGCAAAAGTAAGAAAAGATGAGAGATGAAGGTGCCAAAGAAGCAAAAGAAGAATGATGCAATAAAAATAAAGTAAGTATGCATGACAACAATTTCAAGTAGAGTAAAAAAGAATCTCAAATTATTTTTCTCCACATATATTATTTAGATGATGGAAATAGGTCATGATTTTATGTTAAATTGAAGTTATGGAAAATGGGCAAGATTAGCTCCATTAAAAATGGGCTTGAAATGTTTAAAAAATTGTTGAGTCAAGCCATGATGAAATATGTAATTGGAATAATGGGGTATAAAAATGGGTTTGAAATGTTCAAGAAAAATATACTTAAGTCAATCCATCATGAATAATGTAATTGGGTGTATTGTGTACCCCATTTGGTCGTATTAGAAATGATTAAGATCAAGAAAATGGCACGATGATTGTGGTGATGTCAAGACTCGTGAAGAGAATGAGCTACATCCACCTTCAAATAGATCAATATTAAAAGTTTTATGTAGTATTTAAAATTCCCATGAAAGAAAAACAAGCTAATAGAGGGAAAGTGAAACACCGCAATGAAGAAATCATTAGTCTTGTGTTATCTTTCCAAACTGCACTTAATGATAAAATCCATAAACAACAAGGTGTAACATGGGAGGGAACTACTAGGATAGTTCCCACTATCGTCTAAGCAACCTATCCTCTACACTTTAGGTTGGAGTTTCCTCCAACTCAAGGGGACCATCCATGGGAAATAGGATTAATAAAGCTAGACAATGACACACAAGGTGATCAAATAAATGATTTTTATACCCATTCTTAATTTAACACCTAAAACTGAAGAAAAAATAGCAATACACTAATTTACTTAATAAATGATACACAACGGAAATTCAACCCTTAAATATATATGATTAGGAGCTTCAATTTAATTATTTAGTTTCAAATTTTTGCACAACAAATATAAATACTATAGATCTGAAAACTTAAACAAATGTAATACACTGTCTAAGCTAGCTAAAAATGCACAACGAAAAGATAAAATAACCATACACAATTTGCACAAGATATTTAGCTTGGAAACCCCAAGCTCGAGGGAAAACCAACAAACAATTTTTCTTTTTTATTACATATTTGTAACAACATTTACAGTTTTAAGTTTTCAGATATAATACACCGAATCTGAGTCGATACAACTGCAAACAACCTCAACCCACCTCCCCTGGATTCCTAAGGCTATGGCGCCCTTGAATCCACCCTACACTTGGAATTTTGACTCACTCACTATAAACTGTGCCCAAACCCTCAACAATAAAGACAAACCTGGGATGAGAGAATCACTCTATCCAAAGCCTCTAAGAAAATCACTCTCTAGATATGATGACTCACTGATCAGTCACTATCAATGACTTCCTATGTCTACAACTCTCTATAGAATTTTTTTATAACATTCACTTTATGCAAATACCAAGAAAAATACCATGGACACTCCAATACCATGGGCCCTCGAATCATTAGGGGAATTTTGAGGTAAAAAATGGGCCTCCAAACAAAAAATGTACTATTAAAATCAACTTTTTAAGAACCAAACACAATCTAGAGAATGACATCATCTATAATAGTTGAGTTGACATTACTTGAGTTAATGTTGCTTATTTGCCATTTTTTAAAAGGTTGATCAAAATCTATGGTTAACCATGGTAGTTTACAAGTACTTTTACACCTAGAGTAAAATACTAATGTTTTTTCGCACTTGTTCAATAAAATATATTATTACTTTTACACCTACAGTAAAGCACTAATGTCTTTTCACACTTTTTCAATAAAATATATTATTGTTCCTTCATGTATTTTGAAAAAGACAATATATGTATTTTCACTTAGTCTTTACACAATTTTCAATATATGTTATATTTATCCAATTTTTCTTAATATTAAAATTATTTTTTATTTACACATTTTACTTATACATATATGATATAGTGATATGTTTTTCTTAATCTCAAAAATATTATATAATTATATATTTTTAATTGAACTTCATTTTATTTTGTTATTTAAAAAAAATATTATTAACTTTTCTAATAGTTTAAAATATTTTATTATTAGATTTGTATACAAAAATTTAGAATAAAAAACATTACAAAATAATATATTCATTAAACCCAATTTAAGCACTAACTTTCAAAAAACTAAATTCTAAGCAAAACATCATAAAATGTAATATTATATCAAATTATATTACAATTAATTAAAAACTACAAAATACTACCTTATACAAAATATTAAAATAAAAAATCAAAGTTTAAAATATTAAATATTAATTTATATAATTACATTAAAAAACAATATTTTATAGAATTATATTACAATGAATTAATTAAAAGCTAAGAAAAGCTCAGATTCTAAATTATTAAAATTAAATTTTAAAGATTAGATTTAAGTATAGAATATATGTGCTAACTTATATTAAAATCAAAATTTAAATTTTTAAAATTTAGAATGTATAATAAATATATTAATAAGGGGCAGGGATGTAGGCCGATTGACAACTGCATGTTAATTTAAGACATATAGGATGTTAAGCGAGTCATTGGTTCGAGTCTCAACGAAATGTGCACGAAAGTTGAGCACATAGTTGATCGTGCATAGGGGTTAAACTGGAGCCGTCGGAATCGACCCTGTATCACATGGGAACAAAACTAACATCGTTGTTGTTTCCACACACATATATTAAATTTAGAATATATAATGAATATGTTTAAATATTTTAAAATGTAGAAAAAAATTAAAAAAATAATAATAGGTGATTAATTTATTAATATAGAAAAAAAATCATAAATTGGTTTAATGATTTTTTATACAACATCCAATTTCATGAGAGTTTAACTACATTAATTCCATTATAAAAATACATAAATTGGTTTAATAAGAAAATAAACAATTTAAATTAAAAAACACATATATTTATTATTTTAATTTTTAATTTTCTAATAATTAGTTAAGCATATTAGATGTAAATTTTATTAAGAACCTAAAAAAATAAGTTATCATAAAAAATTAAAAAAAGACATGTTATCTTAAATTTTAATTTTCAAATACTAAATTAATTATATCATAAAAATACATAAATTATAAAAAAAAAACAAAAGAACATAAGTTATAATAAAAAATTAAGAAAATATTTATATATCTTTCTATTTTTAATCTCAATTTTCAATGTGTGGTTGGAGAAAATTTGAAAATTTTGACGTTTTTTCATTTTGTATTATTTGATTGTCTTTTCATTGTGTCTATATTTTATTATTAAAATATATTTGACTATTTTTTCATTGTGTTTATATTTTATTATTAAAAGTGATCTCCAAGTTCAAGGACACGAATGCATATAAGTATTGCACATTTTTTGGAAATTAAAATTAGCTTTTAGTCACTTCAATATAACATTTTTTATTATTTTTGTTTCTAGTATGTAACTCAATCATGGTTATCTAAATTGTACATTTAATGTAGTGGAAATGCGAGTTGTCAAATATACCTTCCCTATAAATTGTCTAGTTCATAATATTTTAATATATCCCTTATGAGGCCCATTTTTTACCTCAAAATTTCCCTAGTGACCATTTAATTAATACCACCCAATGTTTTTTTTACATAAAGTATTATAAAATACATTTGCCAAGAGAGTCACTTTTCTAGACGACTTCTACAAGCTAGACACCTTAGCCAATGTAGAAGTACATGTCCGAGCTACAAAATCTAACACTCACTCTTAGCGAGGAAGGTACTTCTAGAAGAACTTTCTCAAGGATCAATCACATCCTCTGCTACTTTAGTTGCTCCCTCTGAATTAGAAGTTGCTTCTGCTACCTGTGATGGACTCTAATATGGAAATATGTTCTCCTCATCCATCGGTGTCATCTCATACCAAGTAGGCCTATTGAGAGAAGCCTCATGCTCTCCCTCTGTCACCAACACTAATCCATTAGAGATACATGCAATGAGTGAAAACTCATCCTCGAACCTAGCTACAAACTCATCCATCTCAGTTGTAGCAACCACATGCTTCTTCTGCTTTCCCTTCTTCTTGTTAGGGCATTGGCTAGCATAATGTCCTAGCTAGTGGCATGCAAAACACTACACCTTACTAGTGTCCTGCTTCTTCTTACTGCTCTCAGAGGTGGCTCCTTTAGTAGAGTCCTTCTTTCCCTTGCTCTTAGATTCCAGAGCAAGGTTTTCTTCCCGTTTTTCTTCCTTCTGATCTCCATTTGAGACCCCTTGTAGATATCCTCCTAAGTAAAGTAGTCCCATAGTTTCCCAAGTGGGAAAGTTCTTTTGGCCCACACCAAACTTAACGAACACGTCCCACTGCATGGTGAATCCTTTCAAGGATATTCAAGCCAACTCTGGCTTTGGAACAACCTCTCCAACAACTGCCATCTCATCCCTCACTTCTGCGACCCTTGTGAGATAGGAGGCCACACTCTCTTCTTTGGCCATCCTAGTACTATATAGTTTGTCCCTCAACACCATTTTACGGTTCTAGTTATCATTCTAGTACAACTTGGAGAGTGCATCCCACATCTCCGTGGTTGTCTTCTTCTTGGCCAAATGTGGTATCATATGGTCTTTTACCCCATCCAAAATAATCGCTTGTACCCTTGTTTCTTTCACCTCATGGAGCTCCATGGCAATGGGATCTGATGTAGGAACTGGCATTGTGGTATTCACAAAATTCCACATTTTTTCTCTCTGAGAACAACTATTATTCTCACTTTCCGCGATAGTTGGAGATCCTCTCTAGTCTATCCTCATACTTGATACTGGATGCCATCTAGAAGAAATAACTCTATGCGATCCCTACAAATGTGTGACCCTACTTTTTTTTGGCAACTATCCGAGATTTCTAGGGCCTGCTGCCCGAATGTCTTCTCATGCCTGGATTTTTCTCGGGTCTTCTTGCTCTTTTCTAGGTTGTTTTATATTTTCCAGGAAATGCCTGGAAGTTTATTTCCCTTATACAATCGATCGATTGTTGTCTTTGGCTCCACCCAACGCTGTTGGTGTCTTTGCTAGGTTGGTTGTGGCTATCTTGGTAGCTCTACTAGTAGCTTCCTTGGCCCTGGCAATTGTTGACAGCTGTGCCTACCGACTGTTCACCTCTCTTAGCAAATGGATTTTCTCCAACATAGTCATGCCACTTGTTGTTGTGCCTCTGCTTATGGTTCCATGTTTTCCACCTTACCTTTGCATCCCTTCACTGCATCCCTCGTGCCATCATTTTGTCGGTGGTTGCACCTGCAAGTCAACAACCTCATCCTCAACTGTTGGCTGCACTAGCTCCCGTGCTAGCTCACAACCTGTGGCTATACATGGTGTCTCCCATGGATCTGCTGACACCTTGTCATCCCACGATCGCACGTCTGCTCCTAGTCTCCACAAATCTTGTGCATTATTCTGCTGCTCTGCGTCTTGAGCCTTCCAATTTTCAGCACCTTCTTCATCGCATTTGCACTTGAGCTAATCCAACGAATTACCTTTTCCCTACCGTGACATTGACTGTTGGTTCGCTGGTCACATGCGTGTCGTGTCAGCCCAGCTCGTCACCCAATCGAGCCTCCTCTATGCTACAAAATTGTCCCTACTCGCGAAACAATTTCTACGTAGCCTGGCGCCCTTAACACCTACGACCCAATGCACACATGCCCAACATGTTTTTTGAGCCCCTCCAGCTTTTTCCCTTGTCGATCGCGATTTACTAGCTCGCGGGTTTAGTTGCGGCTACGCTTGTGCAGTAGCCACTCTTGAACGACCACCGTGTGTTGTCGGTTCTCTTTCTGTCAGCACCTCCTGCTCCCTGAACTCTAATGCCCAACCCGTGGGATACTCTTCAACCCATGTCTGTAGCAGCTGATCCGTGGTCATACATTTCTTGTACAGTGTTTGTATGGATTGTACAGTGGTCGTACGGTACATTTTTTTTAAAATTTCAGGTAAAAATTCTTGTCAAATTCGATTTCCCACCTCATCATTGACTCTGATACTATGCTAAATTTTCATAAATAATATCTTATTGATATTTATTCATTGAGTTTTCTACCCAATGTTAATTTAACGCATAAAACTGAATAAAAAATAGCAATACATTGATTTACTTAACAAACGCAAAATGGAAATTCAACCCTTCAACATATATAATTAGCAGCTTCAATTTAATTATCCACTTTCATATTTTTACACAACAATATAAGTATTGTAGGTCTGAAAATTAAACCTAAGCTAACCGAAAATGTACAACGAAAAGATCAAATAACCATACATAGTTTACACAAAATAATTTACCCTGGAAACCCCAATCCCTACGGAAAACCATCAAATAATTTGTCTTTTTATTGCAGATTTGTAACAAGACTTATAGTTTCAGATTCTCGAATATAACACACCCGATTTGAGTCAATACAACTCCAAATAGTTTCGAACCACCTCTCACAGCTTCCTAAGACAAACCCTCAACAATAAAGACAAACTTAGCTTGAGAAAATCACTCTCTTCAAAGCCTCTAAGAGAATTCCTCTCTTAGATCTGATCACTCACTTATTAATCATTATCAATGATCTCACTCACATTGATAGTGACTTTCTATGTCTACAACTCTCCATAGACTCTTTTATAACATTCAGTGAATGAAAATACTATGGGCAATACCATGGGCTAGTAAATACTTCCCAATACAATTTACCTTTTACATAAAGTATTATAAAATAAATTTGTCTAGAGAGTCATTTTTTCGGATGACTTCTACATGCTAGACACCTTATCCAATGCAGAAGTTCCTGTTTGAGCTACACAATCCAAGATTTTGTAGTATAAGAAAAATCATGGAAGGATCAAGATATTCTTGCCTATTCCAACAAGGGAAAATAGACTCAAGAGGCTAGTCCAATAGGGCAAGTTCGTTTATGGTTAAAACAACAAGGCCACTAAAGCCTGCCTTAAGAAGCCCTAACACATTGAAAAATGAATGTAGAAATTAGACTGGAGGCCCCAAAAGGTGCCACATCAAAACATTGCTAATTAGGGCGTGAGTTATATAATGAAGTATTACAAGCAACGACTTTAGTAAACGATAGGAGCAATTTAATAGAATCATGCATAATACATCAAAGAGAAATAAAGTGAGAGCATCCTCACGTAAAACCCTTCAAATGTGGTCGGTATGCCTTTCTCATATGGTCCCAAAACAAAACGTTCTAGTAATTCTACACACTACTAACACCATTTAGAAATAGAAACATAAGCCACACATTGATAGGAGAAGATCCTTACACTTCACATATGCACCAAGAAATATATATCCATTAAGCTTCGAGGAGAGAAAACTCCAGAATTCCAACCATGAAAGTGAATGAGGAAGGGCTACTCTTTATATAAAGAGTTAGCTCAACTTCCTTTACAATCAAATAATAATTCTCTCCCCTAGATCTATAATTTACTCAACAAATTATCTAACAATAGATTAAAGTGGTGTTGTTGCTGCAACAACTACCCCAAATTTTTTTGCATTTTTTTAGGGTTCTCATTTAAAATCTTAGCTTTTGATTTTACTTAGACCTTTTTCGTCGACACAATGGAGGTTTTTTGCTTTTATCATCGGATCTTTTCTCGATTTGTTTTGATCCGTTGCATCAGATTTTGTTTCGATATTACGGCGGGAAATTTTTGCCTTCCCCTCCCGACTTTTACCGTTGTTTTATTACGTTGTTTTTGGCCCGCTACGTCGGAAAAGTTTTCATCTTTTTTCCGCAACAACTGATATGTTTTGAGTTTGCATCCGATGACTTTTTTGCTGAAGTTGTGATTTACGTTGCAGAAATTTATTTGAGATCCAGTTGAAATCAGCGGTAGAGTCTGTCTTTTATAGCCGGTCTCCTCTGTCGGGTGGTCTAGCTAGAGAGGGCTGATAGAAGCGGTAAGGTTATGATTTTCAAGCCGCCGTTGTCGGGGATTTTTCCACTTCGCTTTCCGATTTGGGTTTTTTGATGCACTTTATTCTTGGCGCCAATACGACATTTATTTCACACTCGTGCGGAAGAGGGTTTTAAATGACCGTGGTAAGTGATTTCACCAATCACATTAAAGGTTTGGCCCCATTTTTTCCCTATATATATTGTCTGTGGGGTTTTTCCGTTTTCACGTCGTGGTTACGAAAGGTTAAGAATTGTTGAAACCTGTGATTTTTACCCGTTTGGAAATCCGTTACGATTTGGGAAGCCACCATCTGGAGCTTACATGGGTTTTGGACACCGCATTGTTCAACAGTCTTCGAGCTCATCCTACCAGGTAGGATCTGATTCGTTTGCATCTTTTTGATTAGTAGGATGGTTAGGTTGTGGCATGTCAAGGTTTGATAAGTAATGCGTTTAGGTTTCGGGGGCTAGGGTTGCCGCATTTATTGTTGGGTTTAAAAGAGCCTTCTCCTCGACCTTTCGTTTGTTTAAAAAAGCTTTCCTTTTGATACATCTGTCTATCTCTTGACCTAGCTGACTCAAGGTTGTTCCACTTGCTCCCAAGCTACCCCTGCCATTTCTATTCAGCCATGGTTTTCTCACAGCATGGGGTGCGTAATGATGAATCCGAGATGGCCCAGGTTTTTTGGCGGCCATTTCTAACATGGTTCATGTTTATATAAATTGATAGGGATTTTGCGATTTTTTGAGCCATAAGAGTCGTGTGGGATTTCGGTTTTTTCACCTTGTCTCCTTGCCGAAGTATTGACCCTGGTGGTCGACGCTATGACATCACTACGTTCATCTCCGATTTGTTACCCGTGGGCTGTAAGTCTCATAGAAGGGTTGTGCGTAGAGTTTTAAAAGGTGTTTTTGGAAAAACCCTAGAATGTGCTCGAGAATGATGAGTCAAGCATTTGTCTCCTCAAGTGGATCTCACCTGCAAACTAGGGTTTTTCCCAGTTCGACCATACTCAGATATGTTGCCCTTTTTTCAAGTATGCTGTAGGAGTCAGTTTGATGGTATGCAAGGTTTTGCAGTTCATAGTCGTGCTGATGGTGAAGAAGATATGGTAAAATATACTGGTCAAGCTTGTTCTTGAAAGATTTTTCTGCTAGATAAGTGATAATTTCCTTATGTGCATTACAAGTTTTACAGTATTGCTTCATATCTTATATATATGAATGCATGTGGTTTTTAACTATAGGGATTCTAAGACATTTTATTTTTTACTATAGGCTTAATCTGTATCTGACACCATGCCTAAGAAAGGAAAGAAGAAATCCAAGATTGCAGACGACAAATCAGACGTCGAAATCACACTGAGAGTAGAGATTTTATATGAGGACACTAAATCTGTCACTAGGGCCGAGCTTGAGTACAAGTGGGGGCAGATTTATCATATGCTCCGAGATCAGAAAGTTCCAGATGCAGGCTTGGAGGATCTAAACCTATATGACAACATATTGAGATCAGGAATCACAAAAGTGTCCACAAGACCAGAGCTATTCCCTTGCTCCGAGGTTATTGGATGGATTATGTCTAAGGTTGATGCAAAGGGGATGAGCATGTACAATGTTGAAGACAAAGGATTTGCCTCTTTCACCCCTGTGTTCATAGGTAAAACTTACATTTTTTCAACCTTAGAAGTCAGCATGACAACTGATTGGATAAGCAGTCTGACCATTGACTACATTGGAGTTGCGAAGATGATGACAACCGAAGGAAAGTCCTTCTGGAAAAAGACATCTGGAGAATATGAAACTGTCAGTCTTTGCACCCCATACAGGCTGGTGGCCCTAATGCTGAACATGATATTTGGTAGAGCTGATGGAAGGTTTTACAAGATTGGGTGGATACAAGTAATGTACCATGTAACCATGATGGGGAATGTGTTCAATTTGGAAGATATCATAGCAAACAGTTTGTCCTCCTACATAACTGCAACACAGAAAGGATTGCACCGATGGAAATATGAGTTTTATATGGGATCCTTTTTGTCTGACTATATACTCTACTTCCATCCATTTGAAAAGTTAAACTGCAGTTGAAAAGGAGGAAAAGCACCTATCTATACAGCATACCAGATTTTATGGGATCACAAATATCACAATTATTACAAGCTGATTTGTGAGGAGTTCTTAATGCCACTATACCAGTTAGTTTCCTTAAGGAATGTAAATTCTTGTTTGAAGGTGCTTTAGAGTCCAGAAGGGAATTTGAAGCCTAGTTGTTTTCCGAAAAGGTTACTTACTTGAGAATGTATGGAGGGACCAAAGTCCCTTCATTGCTTCCCAAGTATGCGACTGACTATGTAGTACATAAAGAAGCAGCGAGACAACTATTCTAGATGGTTTCACGAGTTATTTGTTTGATTTGAAGAAGACTATGTTCCCATCGATGCCATTTTATCTCGGTAGTTATAAGTTTTCTAAGGTCAAAAGTGCACCAGAGTTCGTGAAAGATCTAGAAGTCTTTCATTTTGGTGAAAAGAGTTTTCACAGGAATGATTCACAAGGCAAAGTTGCAACACATCTTGGACTCCTGAAAGTGAACTTCGAGTATGTTGATCATTTGGATAAAGACGAAGAAGTATACCAAAATGCTTGCAATATGACTACTCTGAAGAAGCGTCTCAGGAGGAAGATCACAGTGTATGGAGGCAAATGCAGTAGCAATAGTAATCCCGAACAGAAAGGATAGGACGAAGAAACTACACGAAAAGAAAAGGAAGAAACAACATGGAGATTAGTAGAAGGTTCAAATAAACTCCTAGCTGAAGAGGCCAAGAGAAAAAAGGAAGAGGAAGAGCAAAGAAGGAAAGAAGAGGAGCAGAAGCAGAATGAGGCAGAAGAAAGAATGGAAATGGAATTAGCAGACAAGGCAAAAGAGGAAGCTGAGAAGATAGCAGAAGAACTCAGACGGAAAAAGCAAGAGGATGTAGATAGGGAAACTCAGGAGCATAATACTACTCAGGATAATCCAGAAAGTCTCATTTCCACCTTAGGAGATATAATGACAGGAGTTCACCTCCCTATTGTTGAGTTGGGGTTGGTACCTTTTACTCCGTCGAAGCATCATGAAGTTGTAAATTTGGAAACTCTATTTTTTTATCCCAAGCGGAAATCAATTGTATGGAGAACCAAGAAGACCTTGAAAATGGGTACCTAGCCCGAAGTTACCATAGTGACTGAGAAAAGTGTTGTAAAGAATATAAAGGAGGATCCAGAACAAATGGCCTCATTTGGAATTGCAACTACACATGTGAATGGCTATAATGTTAGTAAGCTGAAATGAGCAATTGACCAATATAAAGATAAAATGGCACAAGTGAAGGAAACCTTAAGGAAGGAGGAGAGAGTAGGCTGAGAAACAAAGAGGAAGTATGATGCCACTCTTTTGGACTTAGAGAATCTTCAACAAGATTACCAGATTTTGGAGGCAGAAAATGATGCTTTGAAACTGTCAAACACTATACTTGATGGAGAAAAGAAGGATCTAGAAAGTAAAATGGTAGAGATGGAAATACAAAGGTCCGCAGCTGACAAGCATGCAGAGGAGTCTAAAGTTCAAATTGTAGAACTAGAAGCACATAATAGTTCCTTAGAGGTACTATTGAAATCAACTAATGAACGGAAAATGGACATAAAACCTCTTA
The DNA here is from genome assembly GCA_001517045.1 of Pseudotsuga menziesii. Lineage (NCBI taxonomy): Eukaryota > Viridiplantae > Streptophyta > Pinopsida > Pinales > Pinaceae > Pseudotsuga > Pseudotsuga menziesii. The sequence continues at coordinate 392,782 of LPNX010357171.1, forward strand.
GAGACCATGCTCTCTTGTTCAAAGGTAAGATATATCAAGTTCATGTTAATTAAGTTGTCATTGATGCCAACAGTGCCTGGTCATTGATGGTTTGTGGTCATTTGGGTTTGATATGGCTAATAGGCATATGGAGGATCTTGACCATTATATATGATGACCTTCATTGCTTGTGAATATTGATGAAGCCCTATTTGCTTACTACACCCCACCCCTAACGTTGATGATGAGGTCTACACCCCTAACGTTGATGATGAAGTCTTTGAAGGTTTAAAAAAAAAAGTTTTACTGATATGCTTGATGTGCCCAAGATGAAGAGCTAAAGCAGCCCTCTATTCTTATTTAATAGAGATTTTAAATTAATATTAAAATGACCAAATGGAAAACATATATCCAGCAGGTCGGCTCCATAAATAAATTTCAAAATAATTTTTAAAAACCATATGAAGTCGGCTCAATTTTTCTTAAAAAAAAAATAGTAGATCGGCTCCAATTTTTTTTTGAAATTTAATATAAATACTCCTTCAAAGCACTCATTTTGTGGGGAAGAATTGAGCTGAGCTTTGAGGAAATTTCGGGAGTTTTCTGAGGAAGCAGTTCGTGGCAGCAGTAAAGATTTTCGCTAGAGATCTGAGGCAAGACCCTCGTTGCCTGAGGAATTTGTCATGGGAGCAGCCGCAGATTAAAAAGGGTTTTGTGGTAGCAGAGAAGGATCATTTCTTTTGTATCTAGCTTGACTGAGATACAATTTTTTTTGCAGAAAAAGAAAGGAACAGACCCGATTTCTCCTTGTGAAAAAGTTCCAAATTTGCAGCAGCAGTATCTTCTATTTTCCTTTGGTATTTTATGGCAGTTTTGCAACAGCAGAAAGAAGGTTTCTTTAGTTGATGAAGTTTTGCATACAAACAGACCCAAGTTATGCAGACTGAGGCCAAGTTGTAACCAGATTTTTTATTATTTGTTTTGATGGCTAACTGAGGAGCAAACCCGAGTTTTGGACAGCAGCAAGAGGGATTTCAGTGACCTTTTTTTTTTTTTCTCTTGTTTTTGGCTGAGTTTTGATGGCAGACAGCAGCAGTTGACCCGATCATTGATTAGAAGACCTTCAATAGTTGCATCTTCAGCAATTGATTGATTAACCTCTGAACACAACTGAAGGTACCTGAAGATGAGTCCATGGACAGATCTATGATGATTAATTTTCCTGATAAAGATCTGAGCATATCCTATGATGACAGTTTGATCATGTTGATGACACTATTTTGAATACTGGAGTGCACAAGGTGTCAAAGAATCTGGGGCTGTGTGTGTGTCCTTGAAATTGCAGGTAAAAGTCAAGACAATAAAGGAATGAAGCTCGGGCCTTTAAAGGTCTGCATTTTGATGAATTGTGGGAGGATCTACACCTAAGAATGTAGAGCATGAATGGCACAAGAAGGATGCATTCAAATGATAAATGATTGAGTCAGAGCATTGGTTAAAGCCACCACAGAAGCAATTTATTGGGTGTTGACTACAGATCTACTCTACACGCAGAGATTAAGGAAACACAGGTGTTCTTCAAGACTGGAAACTTGATCTTCTCCTGTTCAAGGTACTAGAAACTCTTATACTGTTTTAGAAGGTACTGGAAAGAGAATTGTAAATTCTGGAAAATTGATTGCTTAAGAATATTGAGACTATTTGGAATATCCTTTGAAATAGACACATTACTGAATTATTCATAGTGAAGACTCTGTCCATGAACAACTGAATGTGCCTATAGGAGGATTCACCGAAGTACTAATTGTTTGACATGATCACTTCACTTCAAAGTGTGAAGATTGCCTCCTGCTTATGTTGATTTTGAAGACAACTATTGATATATTGTGAATACTGTCCTAAGCGGTTGAAAGTGTTGACAGTCTGTTAGCAATTTTGAAAGGATGACAGCTTGATGAGTGTGACAGCCTTGGCATGTCAGTGGCAGTTAGGTGTCATGACAGTAACTAGTGACATACTGTGATAATCTTAAGAGACAGGTGCTTAGAGCAGAATCCTTGAAGTCTTAATATGAGCAGAAAAGGCACCTGGACATATTGGCATGGGCAGTGTATGAGCAGACTCTTTGGATGACTTGACTGATAACAGCAGTAGTGAATGTGTTCTCACAGAAGACATGTTGACATCTTGAACAGCAGTGATGAGGAGGTGACAAGTTGATGGCAGCAGCAGTTCATAAATCAGATTGATGGTTGATAAGCAGTGGTATTTTGGCACATGTATAACAGGTCCACAGGATCTATTTCCTTCATCTTCAGGGTGGTAGGGTGGTGCTAGGGCTCACAATTCTGTGAGCTGAGCTGTTGTAGCAGCTCGTCAGTGGCAGCTGACGAAGCCTAGGGGTTGTAGCTCCTTCCAGTTGTAGCTGGAGAAGTTGTATTAAATTTGTAACCCCAGTTATTTCTGGGTAAAATTTTATTATAAAAGGCTTCTGTGGTTTTACCCCTAGGACTTGGGTTTCCACGTAAAAATCTTGTGTACTGTGCATCTTATTATTTTTTCATGATTGTTGATGATATGCTGCTATGATTGGTGATTAGCAACTTGCTCTTGATTGAAATTTTTTATAATTGGCAAATACTGATTCACCCCCCTCTCAGTATTTCAACAGTTCAGGTGAATTTAGTTGAAGAAGTTTACAGAATTAAGCAAATAGAATCCAGATTGCAGGAGATCTCAGTGATATCCACTGAATTCAAAACAAGGACTCGGGAAATTGCAGAAACTATACAAGGTTAATTGACTTGGTTGGAAACTAATAAAGAAATTCCGGAAAACGCACCTATAAAAAGTCCATAAAGGTTGCAGATTGAGTATGATATCATGAATTTTAGTAGCAAGGATGCTGAGAGACTGATAGTCACTGTTGAGAAGACTATGGAAATATGTATGGAACTCTAGAAAAAAGTGCTTACAACTCACAATAGATGCCAAACATCTTCAGCGAAGAGGCTACAAGAGTTTCCAGATCAGGATGAGCATTTGAAGTACTTGCATGACAGGTTGCAAGAGGATGAACTTCATCTACAGCTGGTTAAAGGTCTGAATGAAAAGGTGGTAAAAGGTTTGGTGGCTCAAGCTGCAGTAAGTAATTTCCTGTTGGAGGACCAGCTTAGAGTAACCATTAGAGGAAATTTCAACTTAAAATGGGCCTTCCAAAAATAATACAAATTTCATGTCATCATGTATTACCCAATAAAAATTATTGAAAATTAAAAAAGGAAGCACCTCTTAAACAATTTTTTAATATAAATTTGTGGATAGGTATCATTAAAAAAACTACTTTTTTGTTCATATTTTCGACACATCTCTTTTTTCTTTTTACTCAAATTTCGATCGGGAGAGCTTGTTGGATGCGGAATTAAATTCCGCATCCAACGAGTACCCACTCGGCATACTTTTGACAGGCCCCTCTACCCCAGAAACAAGAATACCTAAAAAAATGTGATGATGACATCATCATTACATTTTTTCAGGTATTTCTTGTTTTTGGGGTAGCGTAGCCCATCAAAAGTATGCCCAGTGGGTACTCGTTGGATGCAGAATTTAATTTGGCATCCAACGAGCTCTCTCGATCGAAATTTGAGTAAAAACACAAGGATATATGTCAAAAATACAAACAAAAAAGTAGTTTTTTCTTTTTTTTCACCAAAATAAATAAATATTATTTTATTAATTTTCCTTAGGAGGCCCATTTTGAGTTGAAATTTCCTCTAATGTCCACAAAGGGTTGCAGAGATAAAATCCCAGTTGTCCAAGCACGAGGTCACAATTAGATTTTTGGAACCAACAGACTTAGAGACCATAGCCGCAGATGCTGTTGCATGGAAGCAGTGTGTGAATGGATCAACTGGGACCACTTGATTTGTCTTGTCTTATTCACATGTGGAGATTTTATTGTAATATTTTGTATTTATTCTATTTTCATAGTGAGCACACTAGGGGACAAAAATTTTTGTAACCGAAGAGTTGGGGAAGCCCAAAGGACATGGATAACCAAAGGTCATTTTGTAAATGTACCAAGTATAGGTAGATTAGAATAGAGAGAGGAATTTTTTCAGCTCTCATATACTGAAACTTTTTGTAAGGAGAACTATTTTTTTTATAATTAAGAGGAATGAAATTTCGCTGGAGAGAGGATTACATGAGTTTCAATGGATGTTGTGAAGATCGCTAGATGATGAATTATTTATGTTTTAGCATGTTGTACAATTTGTGAGATCATTCTAACCCGCCGAACTATTTCTGTGTTATGAATGATTTCATTTTATGTAATGAATCTTATGCAAATGAATGAGTAATGAATGCTTTAACTTCACAGAGCTATCTTTGTGTTGTATTTATGTATTCAGAATTGGTCAGCTATCTGTAGAATTCTTTGTGCAAATGATGCAATACATTACTCATATTAGTATTAATCTTGCTCCTTGGAGATAGTTTAGATTATATTATAATAAATTAGTTGTTCTTTGCTTTTGGTGATTGAGGGACAATTGATTCATGTAATGCGAAAGGTAAGACCCTGCACAGCTCACTACCTGACTAACTGCTTGTGAGGTTCTTGTTTTGGAAAGCACCTGCATTTAGTTATGCACTTGCATATCATTCATAAACATAAAAAATCACATAAACGGTGGACCGAGCCGCAACTGGTAAAATAGACTTAAAATTTCCTTTAATTCTACAGTAGTCGGGATGCTAACCGAACGGATTCCCCATATGAAACGATAAACGATATAGTTGAGAATGGTTATTGGGGAGAATCCATACTGTTGGTACTTGGAATTTTATAGGCATCAAAATTTTTGGTGCTAGAAAGATGGCCGCTAGTGCATGGATGGAGAGGGAAATCCATTTTCTCGAAACTATTCCACCGGTGATAACCCCGAAACTAGTTTTTTTGAAGAACGAGTAAACCTGGAAACTGCAGACTACCTTTACCAGGTTCCTTTGGAGGTATTCGATCACTTCAGGAGATACACAAGGTCACATGCAAAGATACTTGGAGGATCGCAGACAATCCCTGAATTACCGAGAAGGGGAGCTCCAAGAAGAACACCCACTTACACAAAAGATTGAGTTTTGGTAAGGAATTTGGAAGTGTTGGTGAACTTGTCCTTACAAGAAATTGTTCAACTACTTGATCAGTTGGGACTGGATTCATCGTATTGTTCACCTTTTTTGTCACCTATTCACTCTCCACCTCCATATCCTCCATGAATCATGGCTGTAAATTTCTAATGCAAATCCTCCACCAATACCAGCTTGGAGATCCAGAACACCACTCAACCTGGGTCCTCCATTGCATGCTTTGCCTCAGAATGCTGATAAGTCATTGCCTAAATTTGATCCAGGAGGAGGCATTTATGTGGATGATCACTTGTAGAGTTTTTTCTTGGCTCCAGAGCTTTTAGCAGTAGAGCATGATGATGTAGTGTGCAGACTGTTTCCACATACTTTCAAAGCTAAAGCAGCATCATGGTATTTCAGCTTACAGGAAAATTCAATCACAAACTGAGATACTTTTGAAAGATTGTTTAAAGGAAAGTTTGGTAGACAAAGAACCATTGCCACTCCGATGAAAGAATTGCTTGCTCTAAGGATGGACAAGAAGGAGAAAGTGCAGGATATTAGTCAAATTTTTGTTGGCCATTTAAATAGTTTCGGTGCTGCCATAAAACCCATTGAAGAGACTCTAATGGAATATTATACTTCAACACTTTCCCCGGACATAGAAATGTTTGTTAAGAGGTCAGTAAAGCCTTCTTTGGTGGAAACTTATGAAGAGGATGAACTTGAAAGTATAAATAAACACTCTGCAGAGCCAGAGATAAAGGACTTTTCGCGGCAATAAGCCTTTGTTGTTGACTAGACCTAAAGAGGAACGTTTCAATGAATTAGAAGGCGTAGTGAAGATGGTACATAAGTTATCCAATAAGATTGTTGACCTGGAGAAAGATTCTTGTCAAGTAACAATTCAAGCCTTATTATAGGAGAAGAGATGAAAGTGGTCCATCCCAACCACCTACGCATAGTTCTTCTGTTTTGAATTTCACTGAAGTTGGAGTGGACATTTTTTGCACATTTCATTAGGAGCCTCACTCTGAAAGGAATTTCCCACAGTGGATTAACTCCATGACTTTGGTTATGAAGCAATTACTAGATTCTAAACTAACAGAGCTTGCAGTCGAAGAGGAAAAGGATCATGAACCAGAGGAATCACCTGAAGGAACTACCATGGTTATGTGGGATTGTATATCCACACTGGGGTTGGAGGAAGAAGAACCTACTAAGGAAGTACAACTTTCAGCAGTAAATGTCACAACAAGAAGCAAAGGACCATTAACAGAGGAAAATATATTACTGCCCAAAATTAAGAAGATTTAGGAAAAGATGAAGAAAATCAACAGTAATACTCAAACCCCACCTATACCTGATTTAGTCATAACAAGAAAGAAAGCTCCCTTGGTCAGTAAGCCCGTAAAGGTTGCTGAAAGTAAAGTAGAGAATACAAAGAAAAGTTCAATAGATGGTGACATGGGATATGACATAATAGAGGATATCAAGAAAACCAAGGAAAAGATTTCTTTGTTTGAAATGTGTAACTTACCTCACCAAAGAAAGAAGCTCTTGGAAGCCTTTGATTCACTAACCAGTAAATCCCAAGATGATGTTCAATCAGAAGAAGAGATCAGTGAGGCTATCATTGGGGGGAAATCTAAATCCCAAACGTTACCATTTCTACTTTCTTTTGAGATTTTTGATCACAATGTACACATTTGTTTGGTAGATTCTGTATCATCCTCTATTGTTATGCCTTTTTCAGTCCGTAGAAAGATAAATGGTGAACCTACACCTTATTCATGTACAATCATCCAGTTGGATAGAACAACAGTCAAAGTGGTAGGGGAGTTGAAGGATGTACTGACTCACAATTATCTATAGATGAAAGGGTTGTCCAATTTATAGACATCATGGTTGTGGATATACTAGAAGCATATGGACTGATCTTGAGCAGGTACTGATCTACGAAACTAGAAGGATATTTTGCAACTGACTAGTCTTACATGTGGCTACCCTATCAGAATTGTCAAAATTAGATCAAAGTGATGAGAGATTCACATACGAAACACAATGTGACACGACTAGAGGGGAAAAATGAGCCTGTGAATTTTTCACATTCGGTTTTGGGTAATTATTTCATTGAGCTTGAACTAGGAAACTATCAAGCAGAAGAAACCAGTGATGAATTGGATACACAGTCCGAGCTCCTTAAGTTTTCGCGCACTGATAATATTCACTGTAACATAGTTAATTTAGTTTCTAATGTATAAAGTCGCATTAGTTCTGTAGAATTAGAAGATAAATTTTGGTTGTTATACTTTGATGATTCTAAAACTCAGGTAGGAGCAGGAGTTGATTGGATCTTGATTAATTCAGCGAAAAATAAACATTTTCTTTCTTGTAGATTAGAATTTGAATATACTAATAATACAATCGAATATGAAGCTTTAATCCAGGGCTTAAAGAAGGCTATTGAATTCAAAGTAAGAAAAACGTTTTTGGTGATTCTAAAATAATTGTTAAATAGATTCGAAATACAATTCATTGTTTGTCACCACATTTAAAGGGCTATCAAAATAAATTTTGGGACCTTATAACAAATTTTGATGCATTTAACATCAATGTGATTCCTAGACTACAAAATGCAACTGCTGATTTGTTAGCTACTTTTGCTACAAGATTAGTGCCTACTAATAATATATGCTCAATCGAATTGATTTTCAAGCCAACTGTAGCAGATAATATGTCATGTCCCAAATTTTGCATTGGGTCACAATGGACTAATCACATTTTCCATATTCAAGAGAGTTTGTCAAATTGATGCTAAGAGTCAAATAATTGCGAAGGAGGAAAATTACTAGTTTCCTAGGTTGGGGGGTGGAAGCTTTGGGATATGGAATAAGGGGGACAATAAATGATGTTTGAACATTAGAATGGCATAAACATTTAATAAATGAGATAAATAGATAAATACAAAGGAAAATCAAAGTGGAAATTGATCATGAATACGCATAGAGAATGTGGGACCCACGCAAGCTAGAAATTTGAAACCAAATGGAAACCTCCTCTTGCAATTTCGAATCCATGGGAAGCCTAAATGTTCTTGGATGGGTTATAAAGTTAATATATCTGGCCATATGCATCATAGGTCGAATTTGGGAAGAAATGTAATTTACATGGGAAAGGAAGAGCCATTTTGGAGCTAGTGAGACACTTGGACTAGATTCCCTAGCTCTATGACAACAATGATGAAGATGCTATGACACCTATAGAAAAAATCAGATATGAAGAATGACATATGACATATATAACATGTCATATCGAAATAGAGCATCCAAGAGAGCTCTCATGTGAGTTGGAGAATCCCAATGGGTTCCTACTCAAATTGGGGGAAGATGGAAGGCTAGGAAATGAAGGACACATAGAAAATATTGAGGTCACACGCAAATTTGAATTGGCTTGAGTTTGTGGATGGATTGGGATGTTTAGAAGGATAATGATGTTTATAAAATACAAGAAGAAACTGAGAGAATGGCTTTTGATCATTTGAGAAATTGTCATTTGTGAATTGTGAGAGCTAGTGGATGATTAGTTTTCTTGCCTTAACCAATTTCGAGGGTGAAAGATTCCCATTCAAGTTGGTGTTTGGAGATGTCACTCAGGTATTTCATGGAGCTTTAATGGAGTCTTATTTGCAGGTGTAAGCTATAAGGGAATCTTGTTGATTCTTCTATTGCATCACTTTCTCTCAATTATTTCATGTTTTTATGGCGTATTCTTGCTCAAGGAGAGTTTGTGCTTTGGGTGAGATATTGATCTCTTTGGGGAAGCTTATAATTCTCCATTATATTATGTTCTAATGTATATACTCTGTATTTCACGTTCATAAGACTATTAGGTCGAATTCCCAAAAGAATTCATGTAAAAATGTTGAACAATGAAGAAATAGTGCCATTTCTCCACTTTCTTTTTGTGAACCATTGTAATGCTGATGATTTCAAATTGGGATAGATTTGCATTGTACATTACTGATTGTAATATTATCAGAAAGTATTAGGTATAAATATCAAATGGTTGTAAGGAAAAGTGATTATTAATGAGCAAACAATGACCATTTCCTCGCTACATTGATGTATGCTATGATAATGCTGGTTATTTAGAATAGAGGAATGTATATTTGATAAATGTATGATAAATGGACTACAATTAATGTGTATTTCAAGTCTCATGTTCAGTACTTAAGCATTGGAATCCATTTTACTCATTTTAATTGCATTGGGAGAAGATTTGGTGTCGGTCGAAATTGTGATTTGGGAGTTGTTTTGGAAAGAGTCATAATAGCATGTATAAACTGAACCATGATGCATATGAGAATTTAAAAATTTTCCTTACGCATCCCCTGCCTCTGTTCATAAATTTGAGTTACTTTGGGACCATTTGAGAAGCCATTTTCAACAATTACCCAAGGGGAATTGGAGCCCCAATTTGCAAGTAAAGACTCCTACTTTGAACAGAACATTAAAAAAGTTTGCAAGAGTAATTGGGGGGTCATAATACATCCATGAACATCATATTTAATTTCTAATATCAGTCATGTACCTTATGAGAAAATTTTGGGAACATTTGGGTCAATCTGGAGGTCTAGACATCAAAACTAGTTAAGGTTGAAATTGAGGAAAAAGTGAAAAAATTGGTCATTTAATAAAATTTCAAGAAGGGACATTACAGTAGAGCATGATCTTGGAACTTGATGTGGTATGATATTTATGAGGATAATAATTTAGGGACCACCATTATATATTGAAACCCAAATTTTCTTTTGTTGAAGATGAAACTATGACTAGCGGTGAAAAGGGAACCTCAAATGATGGTGAGGAGCTTATAAAAATTATGGAACCTATATTTGAATACATGACCAGGAATATTATGAAAGGATTCAAATTCTTGGCTATACAAATTTGGAAGAAATATATTGATTTTAAAAAAACCAAGGGAAAACATGCATCAGCTTGTTTGAAGGAGAAAAAGGAGGAGACCCATGAACTACCTAGTTCTGAAATAGGTGAAGTAGAAGAAGTAGTCCATGAAGAGGATCAAAATTCACTCCCAATTGACTCTAAAAGATATGAAGAGAACATCACATGAGTTTGAAAAAGTTTCTATTGAAAATACTGAAGATAATTTTGAGACACATTCGGAAAATACTGAAGATATATTGATTCTACCTTGGAAAGAGAATCTAATGATGGATGCTTGAACTATGAAGTTGTACCTACTGATTGGTTCTCACACCTCTATGTTGGTGACATAGAGATCACTTTTGAAAGTGTTGTTGCAAGCCAAACTTCCATTAAACATGAAAATGAAGACCTTGTAGTAGTTGAAGAAGAAACAAGACCAACTTTCCCATCACCACTTGAGCTTCATTAAGTTGGTCCAAGCAAGAAGGAAGAAGATGAGGAGGTTCATTTTCAAGAGGCTAATTTTCTTGAAGGGTCCTTAAATATGAATGAAAAGAATATCTAAGAGGCCCTTAGCATATTCCATGAAACTCAAGAATTGGTATCAACATTAGAGGAATTTTGGGGTCTAAAATGGGCCTCCTAAGGAAAATAATAAAATAATAGTTGAAATAATAAAATAATAGTTAAAATAATAAAATAATATTGATTAGTTTTGGAGGAAGAAAGAAAAAAAATGTTTTTTTTGTTCACATCATCATCACGTTTTTTCAGGTATTTCTTGTTTTTGGGGTAGCAGGGTCCGTCAAAAGTATACAGTGTGGGTACTCGTTGGATGCGGAATCAAATTCTGCATCCAACGAGCTCTCCCGATCGAAATTTGAGTAAAAACACAGGGAGATATGTCGAAAATACGAATAAAAAAATAGTTTTTTTTAATGACAAATATGTGAATTCAACCATTATGGTTGACTTATTTTATTGAAATTCTATTGGTTCTTGAATTCCAAATCACAAAAACTTATTTTGGCACGTTTTCTTATAAGGCCCATTTTAGACCCCAAATTTCCTCTAATGATTCTTGTTGGAGAGCTACTTCCTTGGAGGAGCCATCCTTCCTTGAAGGCATGGAGAAGATTCAAAGAGCAATGTGCAACATCAAAGGTAATTTCATGTCTTTGCTTTTTGATAGAAAAAATGTCATTGAGATTAGTGAATGATTACATGAATCCTACTTGAATAATAATGAAGTTATTCATAAGCTCACAGTTCAAAATGAACAACTTCTTGAAAAGTTGCAAGACACTTGTTTTTCCTCCTATGTTTCAGATTGTCAAATGGTAGATTGTTTGGAGGATTCTCATGACATGGTGGATCATGAGAAATGTGGAAATTTGAATGTGCTTTATGTGTTTGAAGATGAACTTGAAGAGATCCAAACACTTGATGTGGTGTAAGATGAACTGGAATTGTCTCTTGATGAAGGTTATGCAATTTTAAAGAAGAGCATGATTCCTCTACATTGGAACCAATCTATGACAAATGTTTCACACTTTTGAAGGAACTGCATGATACTACCCATATGGATCCTTCCCATGATGAAACTTCTGCACTTTTTGATCCTTTGGGTGAGTTAGTTCATTCTCCTACATCCTACAATTCCAAAATTTGCAGCATTAGTCTCAATGAAGTATGGGTGAAAGGGTTCTTTTTGATGGTGCCACATGAGGAGTATGGAACTCCTAGATTTATGTTTTATGATAGAGAAAACTCTTATTGACATTTGCAGCAGAATCCTTTGTTACTTTATGATGATGCACATCTACATGGATGCACCTATGATATGCATTTGAGTCACTTGAAAACTCATGGTTTTTCTTGCTCAACACTTGGTTAATTCGATGTTGGAGGAACTTCATACAACACTGGGGTGAATAGATTTATGATTGGAGAACATTTTTTTCTAGCCACATACTTTGCTTTATCTTTATGATTCTCTCATTCATGGATGTATGGGTGAGACTTCTTTGAGTCATTTGAAGTCTCCTTGTTTCTCTTGCTCTTTATTTGGTTCAGATTTTAGTGGAGATTCTTCATTCACTTCTTGGATGAAATAATACATGGCTGAATATTTTGATACATATCACATACTTTTGGAGTAGCATTATAGGACATGGAATCCTCACCTATGTCATTGGATAATATTTTATGGTCACTTGAAGCTTGTATGCACTTGTAAAATGGTGGTCTACTTACTTGGAGGTATAAGCACTTTTATGATTTTTTGATGAGGCACCTCCTTGATATACATTTTTATTATGTTTTTATGGACTTTGATGATATATATTATGTACTCATGATGTTTGGAAGAATGCATACAAGAAAATAGGATCCTGGAATTGTCTTTCCTAATGGTATGGGTTGGAGAGCAATCTTAATTTTTGGAGTACAATACAAGCAACGGGACCCTGGGATAGTTTTTAGTCCCATTGATTTCAATTTTTTTGGGAAACAAGCGGTATGGTGGATGGATTCCCCACTTGATAAAGTGATTTTAATTAGAGTAGTGCAGCAGCAATCATGGTGGTTCCTCTCGAAAATCTTCATGGAATCTCAAAGACTTAAAGTTGGGAAACTCAGTGGAAACTTCAAAGAATCATACACAAAGCAGGTTCTTCAACACCCATGTTCGAAATTGCTTGAGGACAAGCGATATTGGGAAGGGAGGATTTTTCATGTCCCAAATTTAGCATTTGGTCACAATGGCCTAATCACATTTTCCATATTCAAGAGAGTTTGTAAAATTGATGCTAAGGGTCAAATAATTGATAAGGGGGAAAATTACTAATTTCCTAGGTTGGGGGTGGAAGATTTGGGATATGGAATAAGGGGGAAAATAAATGATGTTTGAAAATTAGAATGGCATAAATATTTAATAAAGGAGATAAATAAATAAATATAAGGGAAAATCAAAGTGGCGATTGATCATTAAGACAGATAGAGAATGTGGGACCCACACAAGCTAGAAATTTGGTACCAAAAGGAAACATCCTCTTGCAATTTTGAATCCATGGAAAGCCTAAAGGTTCTTGGATGAGTTATAAGGTTCATACATTTGTCCATATGCATCATAGGTCGAATTTGAGAAGAAATGTAACTTACATGGGAAAGGAAGAGGCATTTTGGAGCTAGTAAGACACTTGTACTAAATTCCCTAGCTCTATGACAACAATGATGAAGATGCTATGGCATTGTTGGAGAAGGGCCCCGCAGCTACAGGAAAAGCTGCTATATCGAGACAAGAAAGTCAAAGGAAACAGTACCTAAAGCGGCCGAGAAGAGAGAGCTCAACCACTGCACTTAAGGCAGCGGCGAAGACAGGAGGGCTCAGCTACCCTCATAAAGGAAAAGGAGAAATGGGCTGAGGTATTGAATCCAAAGGACAGAAGGGGAGTGACTGAGGATGTGGTGCCCATACCTGCGTTCAGCACCGAAATCGTGGAAGACTGCAGAAATCTATGGTGTGATGGGAAGCGACAGTTCAAAGTACAGATAGGTCAACTGTCACAGTTAGGGTTTTGGGTTACTGTTGGGAAAGGCCCACAGTGTTGTATCACAGTGAGACCTTCGGGCCACATATAAAAGCATGTATTTTGTATTGTGAAAGGTTAGCAAGCCAGACATTCAGATAGACAATTAGCTAGTTGGTTAGTTAGCTGTTCTTTGAGTCGAGCTTTGGTTCTGTTATTAAGTCTGTATTATCTTACTACAACCAGTAGCTGGCTCCTTGAGCATGAATGTAACAATCTGCAGGGATTGAGAGAGAGAGAGAGAGAGAGAGAGAGAGAGAGAGAGAGGAAATATTGTAAGAAGAAAGCAATAAAGGAAGAGAAGAGATCTAAGAGAAGGGCTCCCGACTATGTGCATGGAGTTTCCTAGAAGATCTCAAGCTGCATAATAGGTTGCAGCGGAACCGTTTTTACTCTCTCAAGATATAATATAAAAACCGGTTCCCGTGGACGTAGATTCCCCCCCCTGTAAGTGAATCACGTAAAATCCATGTGTTGTGCGACTCAGATGTGATTGTGTTTACTTATTTGCTATCTGTTACCTGTTACATGAGCTTTTCTTAACAGTTAATGAATGTATGTATACTATCCTTCAGTTACAGTAATATAGAAGGTCAAACAAAAGTTGACTATATCAAGTAGTCTGTATATGAGTTCATTAGTGCTTGATTCATGGTAGTGATTGTTACTGTGTTAAGTGATTCCTGTATATTTAGTTCAACAAGTTGAGCGCAATAGATGTTAAGCATATCAGGCTGAAGAAGTTTAAGTGAAGTTGTTTAACACCCTTGTGAAGGTTAACTGAGCTATTATAAGCAGAAAGAAAGCCGTTGGACCTTGAGAGTTGGAAAGTCCTATTGAGTCTTACTATAGAAGCTATCGCAACACAGAAAGGCGATATCGCACTTTCGGAGGAGCCGCGGTGTGGGATATCGCAGGTAAAGAGTCAAGTAGAAGAGAAAGTTTGCGCATCGTCCTAGAAGCCGCGATGCGATAAGAGTCAGTTGGGAAGAGAAACAAAATCTCACAGAGAGATCCCACCGGTTAACTAGAATCAAGAGAAACCTAGGATGCTACAGAACCTGGTTGAGGACACCTGAGTCTTCAGCCACCCCATCTAGGATCACTTCGGGTGAGACTTCAGGCCGTTCTGCGGTCTGTCGCCGAAAGGGCCAGTGAGCTAGGGGTTTTGTTGGGACATTACAGTAAACCCGGGTCTGCCCATAGTAAACCAACAAGAATCTACGACACAAATCAGATCTGAAGGCTGACATATGACATATCTAAAATTTCAGGTCGAAATAGAGCATCCAAGAGAGCTCTCATGTGAGTTGGAGAAGTCTAATGGGTTGCTACTCAAATTGGGGGAATATGGAAGGCTAGGAAAGGGAGGACACATGGAAAATATTGAGCCTACACCCAAATTCAAATTGGCTTGATTTTATGGATGGATTAGGATCCTTAGAAGGATAAGGATGTTTATAAAATACATGAAGAAATCAAGAGAATGACTTTTGATCATTTGAGAAATTGTCATTTGTGAATTGTGAGAGCTAGTGGATGACTAGTTTGCTTGCCTTAGCTAATTTCGAGGGTGAAAGATTCCCTTCCAAGTTGGTGTTTTGTTATCAGGAATATAGCACCTTCTGCAGACAGAAGCTGTTCCTCCGGTATGAATGGTTCAGATCCAGAACAAATGAGTAACCACTAGGTTGAAGACTTTCCCTAAAAGCTATGAATCCCTGGAATAAAACCCTGATGAAAGACCTGTAGACCTGTCGAAGCACATCAAACATACAACAACATCAAAGATACCAGAAAACTATCCACAGATTCATATCAATGACTAAGGAATCAATAATATATATGCGAGATTAAAACACAACAAATATATTGGAAGGAAATCAACTTTGCAATAATAGATGAATGAAAGAGCTTACAACCATTTTTCCTTAGTGTCGATGCACTCCTTCACAAGACTAGAACCTTATCCCCGATAGCTTCAACTTGCTCCTATATGCTCTCTAATGGATTAGGCCAACATGTTAATTCAACAACATAACTTTACTTCTTTGTTCTCTCTCTCAACAATGGAGTATGAGCTTGTATTTATAGGGCTCAAGGGGATAGAAATGGTTGAGAAATTGGTGGGTGAGCTGGCCATGAGATCCTCAAAGGATGGATTTCGAGCGTAACTGGCCCAGGTGAGTAGGGATAAGGCTAGACACGAGGCTCTTGTTTTAGAAGCTTTGTGAAACCTCTTTTTTCACCTTTTACCAAGGGCACCACTTATACTCCTTTATGACAAAGCGGTGAAGGATGAGAACTGCGCCAACAACAAAGGTTAAAGGCAGTGGCGCTACCTGGTTTCCACATGACTTGGGCAGTGCTGCATAAGGTACTGCTTATCTACTTGAGGGTAAGAGTGGTGCTGAATTTTTGTATGTTAAAACCAACACCTAGAGTATGTTTCACTTCAAGTTTTGGGATTTGAAGGCAAATATTTGTGTTATGGATTTTATCACATGCTGGTGACAGATTTAGAGTGTAACAGAATGTCCCCCAAAGCATGAGGCTAGAGGGATACGATAGGCAAGAACTTTGATAGAGAAAGTTATCACTTCGAGGTAAGAACCAGCTTGATTGGAGAGTGTCATCGAGTAGGTATCTGCAATACATCAATACTTTGAATTATGAATAAATGTAACCTCATCATGGCTGCAGACCAATACAAGGCAGATCCGTGAGAGGAATGAACAACCATGGCTACTAGAATACAACGTAGATCCATGTGATAGAGGGCTCAAACTTGGACATAGCTACCAGATATACAACTTAGATCTATGTCATACAGACGCCAATTTGTGCATAGCCACACCCATACAAATGTGGATCCATGTTGGTACTTCATACAATATACTCCATCGCAACATGGGGAGAAAGCTATGAGTGCTTAACAAATACCCAGGGTCTTCGTCTCGTCTTCCACAAAGTACGATTCTATCCATGTGATTGCAATGTTCTGACGTCGAACATAGTAGAAACCACTTGATTACTGGCCAATAATGTGAACCGTTAACAAGTGCGAGGGAGATCACCATTGATGTCAATTATTCCCAAGGTACCCTAGTACAATATACTGAGCGTGAATAGATGTCTTGATGTCGAAAACCTAGTGGAATAATTCGATCAAAGGTCAATGATGTGAACCTCTGTCGAGAGCGAGAGAATATGTCATTGAGGAATACAGATCTCAAGGTACTAAATTTGTTTCTAAGACTATTTCCTGGGTGATGAGTTGATGTCGACAGGAATAGTCTCGTAGAAGGAGGGCCATGATGAATCCCACATCGAAGACACAAAACTTGGAGCAAAGTTCTGGAATGTTGTAGATAATGTAACCATTCGATTGACTCAAAGTACTGACACAAAGGATGTTTCAACTGCAGGGGTAAACTTCTTTCTTTCCTTTGAACATTGGACGGCACGACAAAAGACTTGATAGCATGACTAGACCATATGGACACACAATACGACTATGGACAATGCATTATTTTGAAAGGCTCAAAGTAGTGACATGGCTCATGAAAGTGGATTGATTTGTAAGTCAGTTGAATACCCAATTGACTGAATGATATGCAAACAAGTACCATGTTCAAAGGTGACAAACAACTGCCATTTGACTTGAAAAATGATTCCCTTCCCTTAATTTTCCCATCATGATTGATGAGTACCTCTTTTCATTTTTACGAGTCCAAAGAGGGTAACAAACACTTATTTTAGCTCATCCGAAGATAAGTCCATTCCCATATATTTCACGAACCTGAGAAAGGAGGGGTTCGTTCCCAAAAAAGGGTCTCTTATTGTATAGTTTAACGAGTCCAATGAAAGCAAACTCGGTATCGTTCATGTTTAGAGAGTCTGAACAAAGATGAAAGAAAACTCCAAAAGGTCCTTTTTCATATGATTTAGTCTCTAGGGCCCAAAAAAATATAAAATAATACCCGAGAGAACTCTTCTAGTCATGGTTGGCTGGAGCGTTCCTTTTTTGTAAATAGTCTATCCGAACCGAAAAAGAGATAATCTACTATCGGAGAGACGACTCTTCAAACACCTTTACGGGTATGAAGAAGACAAGTACTCGACAATCTTTTCATATTTAGGGAGTTTGAAAAGAGCTTAAAGGAGACTCCATTAAGTCTCTTTTTACGATGAGAAGTTTTACGAGCCTAAAAAGAATCAGAAAAGGACTCAAAACTTTGATACTGAGTTCTGAGAGCGTGACCAAAGTGTCGAAACAAACGCTCAGAGACTTTTTTTGTTTTATGGAAGTACGAAAAAGTCAAAAAACAAACTCCCGATAGACTTTATCATTTCCGCTTCTATCCCTGCAAGACTAAAAAACGACATTAATCTCTCAAACAATGACTTTAGTGGACTGTATAAATGGATTTTGTAATAATAATGTTTTCAAAATAGCAAAATAACATTAGAAAACCCTAAAAATAGATATTAAAGTCATTGTAAATAGAAAAAATCAAACCATTTTACTATTTACCCTTTGGTGAGAGCATTTTGGAGCAAATTTGAGCCAGATCTTCAAACGGAGATTCCGGGAGATTCAACCTTCCGATTCGAGCGCCTTCAGAGCCAGGTGAATGAGAAAAACCTAGCCTTTATTTTTTAAGCATCTATTTTTGATTTTAAGTGGGTAATGTGCTGTTTTGGACAAGCCCTAAACCTCAAATGCAGGCACTGCTACTGCCCCTTATGGGACAGGCGGTGTACCGTGAGAACTGTGCATCTTGCACTGCACTAAGGCGGTGCCACTGTTCTGTGCAAACGAAGCTCAGGTGGTGCCGACCGTGAGTGGGGAAAATTAAATGGATAAACAAAACCACAAGTTTTTAATTGATTTTAATGATTGATTATGTTTCTAATTGGTCCATTAATTGTTTTTGGTAGGGCCCAAGTGATAAAAAATGGTCATATGAAAATAACGAAAACACGATGATGATGATGCTTTTGCTAAGAGAAATGCGGGATGCATAGTCGTGTTGAGGGATTGTGGCCTCTTCAAATTCTTCTGCACACCTAGCATGGTGTCTCATGAGCGATTGCTAGAGTATATCCTCCATATTTGGAACCTGAAGTAGTTATACTTTGAGGTATGAGCCCACGTGTTCACAATTGAGGTAGAGGATATCTACTTCTTGACTGGATTATCGAGACAGGGTGCCCCAATTTCATTGACTAGTTCCTGTGGAGGGGATGTGACTACCCAGGAGTTGATCGACTATTACTGCCTTCCTGGTACTAGAACTTTGGGGAAGAAAATTCCCATTAAGACAGTGAGGGATGATCCTCTCCGCATTGTTCTTTTCACCATGTAGAGGTTGGATGGGATCCAAGGGCCTCACCAAGCTTCTAGAGCACACATGTTATATGTGATAGAGGCTATGGCACCTCCTGCCTTTAACTAGGTAGAGGAATAACTATCGGTATTCAAGGACCAGCTGACCAAGTGTCGGCAGGGAGAACTAAAATAGTTTGGCTATGGTTCCATCCTATCCTGTTTCTTCTTTGAGTGGGTCCCTCATCTGAGGCCCCAAGTGGTTTTTACTGAGCTGAGGGTGAGAGATCCTCGTATGATGAGGTGGGCCAGGATCATGGCCCTCACAAGAGCAGGTAGAGGGAAAGTGAAGTTCAGGGCTCCATTTTTCCGCTGGCTGAATGACCAGATCCTCATGGTCGAGGATTACGTGTATGCAGGTACATATTTCAGAGGCGACCATGACCTACCACTTCCACTTGACGAACAATGGGGAGACATGGGTAAGAAACAAAACCCTAAGATGGCCATTTGTGTTTTTGTATTTTAATGTTTTTTATTTTTTTATTTATAGTAACAAGACCTGAAAATTTTCATGCAGATGTCAGAGTGGCACGACCTAGGGGATCTTCCCCATTGGACAGACGAGCAGGAGCTTGATTTTTCCAACGAGGTGATGACCTGATGGGAGAGATGGAGGAGAACCTGGAGAGTTTGACCCTAGACATACCTGATGCATCCATCGATAATCTCCCGATGCAATATTAGAGGCACACAAGAGGAGTGCCAGGTCGTTTCAGCTGTTTTCTAGGTAGGGTAGTGCAGGCTGTCATATGCTACCATGAGCATCACTAGATAGTTCTACATGATGTACTACTAAAAGCTGATATAGCTTCAAGATTTTGTATGATTTTATGCTGCCTGAAATCCAGAGTGCTTTAGATGAGGTCTCGTGACCTATTTTGTAAAAACAATTATATATATACAGACTTTTACTTCTGATGTTTATACGCTTCAAATGGAAAATGTATTTACATGAGTTTTATATGTTTTTGCTGTTTATTTACAATGTGATGAACTATGTTTGATTTTATGTTATGAATGGGCGATATACTAGTCTAGGATATAATTTGCCAATGAATCAGCAACTGCATTGTCTACCCTAGGTTTATTCCTATGAGTGATAACCTCAAATGAACTTTCCAATAGATGCACCCTCTCATAGAGATGAAGCAGTATAGGGTTCTGATGGTATAGACCTGGTTCAAATGACAAACCACTAACTGTGAGTCCATGAAAACTACCAAGTCACGAATGTCCCGGGATGCAATCTCAGTGAAAATACGTATGACTGTTTCATACATGGCGATATTGTTGGTATAAGGACCAATACAAACCGCTCCTGAACTGACTAGATTGTGCATAGGGGAATACAGAACCCAAGCAACTGAAGCAAGGTTCAGGGTATGTCGGTAAGCACCATCAGCTGAGCCATAAAAATCCATATGATCTGCATAACCAAAACATGGTATAAACAGTCTAGACATTAAACTCAAAACCATATTGAAAATACTAAAACACACTGAAAATTCAAATAATGTACATATATACAAGGTACCATACATAAATGATTTAGGCATAGTACCTCTTCAGGTACACCCCATTACAAGGTTGCCCGAAGGGGACTCTGTCATAGTCTACGAGCTCATAGGCGTCTTTTTCTAAAACCTTGGAAACGATAAAAGGACCATACCACATTGATTCAAACTTTCCCTTTCCTAGCTTATCATGTCTCTGATCATAAGTCAGAACTAGGTCACCTTCGTTAAACACACGCGGTTCGACAGATTTATCGTACTGCGCCTTGATGTGTTTTTTATGTGCCTCATTAAATAAGGCAACATCTCGTCTAGTTTCGTCAAGGTTGGTCAAATATAAAAACCTTTCTTCCTCGGTAGAAGTATTAGGGAGAAGTTCAATGACAAGTTTCAAAGACAGAATCTGACATTGAATAGGTAGGACAGCTTCTAGTCTGTATACTAACTGAAAGGGTGTAAAACCAGTTGCTGTTTTTACTCAAGTTCTATAAGCCCATAGAGCGGAGAAGAGAGTTTGGTGCCAGTTGGATTTGTGATCTCCAACCATCCGTCGCAACATAGTTTTTAAAACTTTGTTAAGGGCCTCAACTTGACCATTACCTTGCGGATAATAGGGAGTTGAGTTTTCATGGAAAAGACCTAGCTTAGCACTTAACTCTGTCATCATCTGATTATGGAAATGTGATCCCTGATCAGTGACAATATACTGAGAAACTCCAAACCTAGATATTACATGGTTAAAAAGGAAAAGGGAGGCAATCTTACCATCTTCTGCATATGTATAAATAGCCTCGGCCCACTTAGTGAAAAAATCAACGTCTACAATGATGTAACCATGCCCCCCGGCTGAGGTAAGCTTACAATGCATGAAATATATCCCCCATTTGGCGAAAGGGACAACGACAATGACGGGGTGTAACGGAGCAGGGTGGGTGCACTTTTTCGGATAAAAGTATTGATAGGGTGGAAATTTCTTAACAGCCTCATGACAATCTTTAAAAATAGAAGGCCGAAAATAGCCAGTGCGAAGGATTTCCTGAGTTGTAGCCATCCCAGAAAGATGACCGCCATATGCTCTAGAATGGCAGTCATTTAGAACGTGTTCAACCTTGTCATGGGTGAGGCATCGTGGGAGAATGGTATCTATACCACGTCTATAAAATGTATCGTTGAGGATAAGATACTATTTCGTGTGGTGACAAATGTGGCGATGATCATCATGAGATATAGTAGGCTAAAAACACTGTGTCTGGAGATGAATGATTAAATATCCGTACCACGGATCAATTGTGCTTATTAGGAACATAAATTCATCCGGGAATGAATCACTAGGCTCAAAATCCGTTAAAGCATAGGGAAGGTCACACATCAGCTCTGCAAAGACTAATGATTTCTTCGAAGTAGCTTTGGAAAACTCAAGGTCAAATTCCTGCAGGATGACAATCCATTGGGAGTATTTGCTCCCTAGCACCTGACGAGTCAGGATGCATTACATAGGGTTTTGGTTTGCAAGTACAGTAGTGGTGCGAAGTAGGATGTAGTGACGATACTTTTGGACAACAATGCCGTAGCCAATGCTAGCTTCTCCACACGCGAGTATCGATTTTTAGAATCAGGAAGATTCTTACTTGCATAACAAATCACGTGTTCTAGGCCGTTATGGTCCTCTTGGGATAAAACCATTCTGATAGTAGTAGTAGAGGTAGTAACATACAAGAGAAAATCCTTCGAATAATCCAGGGGTTGTATCACGGGTGAATGAGTCAGAGCGTGCTTAAGATTATCGAGGGCTCGCTGGGCCTGGTCATCCCAGAAGAATTGAGTATCCTTCTTAAGGAGACACATATAACCATGCATTTTCTCAGCAAAGTTACAAATAAAATGACGAAGAAATTTTTCCTTCCCTTGCAAACTTTGGAGTTCAAGTAAGTTGGTTGGGGCAGGTAGAGCGAGTATCGCAACAATTTTTAATGGATCAATTTGAATGCCCTCCTTGGAAACCACGAATCCTAAGAGACGTCCCGTCTTAATGCAAAAAAAACATTTGTGTGGGTTCAGCTGTAATTTGTAATGGCGACATCTTAGGAAAATATCTCTAAGATGTTGAGGATGGTATTCTCATTGCTGTGAATGCGCAGGGAGGTCATCAAGGTACGACTCCACGATGTTCTTAATACCAAAGGGTAACTTCCTGTAGGCAAAGGTTCCCCACGGGCATATAAATGCAGTATTATGCTGATCGACGGGTAATATCTCAATCTGATTGTACCTGGAAAATCCATCCATGAATGAGAAGATGACACTCCCAGCAGAGTTATCGATAATCTGATCGATCTGTGGAGTCGAAAAGTTGTCTTTAGGATAAGCTTTATTCAGGTCTTGAAAAACGATACAGACTCGAATAGTTCCTTGCTTTTTATTCACAGGAACAATGTTCGATACCCATTCTGTCAGGGGTACAGGATAGATGAATCCTTCCTTTAGAAGTTTCTCGACCTTGGCTTTGATAGACGCAACCTTCTACGGATGGACTTGTCTTAATTTTTGCCTAATCGGTCTGGCTGTAGGATAGGTTTTGATATCATGGAAAACGATAGATAGATCTATCCCAGGAATTTCTTCATAAGACAAGGAAAAAATGTTTCGGAATTATTTAAAAAGTGATCTATACTCTTCAGTTTCGTATATTGAATAGTTTTTCCCTATGTGAACATGTTCAATAGTTCCAGGCCTGACTGATATGTCGATTTTAACTAAAAACAAGCATCAATCAACCAAAACAATTTATTTATGTACAAAGTCATTTGAAATAAAAACCAAGAAAAATAAAAAAAAATGAGAACTAATCCACTAACTGGCCAGTTCTCTGCCCACCCCTAAATATCTAGCAACTTGTATGTTAAGGGGCTAGGCTTGACTACAAAAAATGAGAAAGACCTAACCATTATCTAATTCTACTATTCTTGAAACAAAAACAAAATCTACTGATTTACAATCAATCTTATCAGCCCGTGAATATTGAAGGAGATTGGGATGGGTGTCCGATAGGTTGTTGGCTTGTTTTGATGTAGAGTGTCCCAGTTCAAGTTCAATAAGATAATTTCCCAATACAGAATTTACTGATTCATTTCTTTCTTCCAATTTCGTCACAGTGTGTTTCATGTAGGGCTCTTTTAATATTTTGATCTGATTTAGGCTACCTTTATGAGGCAACCACAAATGTGACCAATCCGAAGCAAAATACCCCTTTAATCTCGCTAACCAGTCTCGATTCAAAATAAGTCCATAACCATCAGGTATGTCTGCTACCACAATATCAATATATTGACATATATTTTCATTTGCAAATAAACGAATTAGAATATCCTCCTTCTCCCCGACTACTTTCACATTAGTCCTGTCTAATTGAGTAACCTCCCAGGCAGTAGGTTTAGGCTGTCCATTAATCTTTCTGCAAACTGCAAGTGGCATAACATTAACTGATGACCCATAATCTACCAAACAGTTGTGCACCTTATGATTCAAAATTTCCAAAGTCAACAGGAAAGGTGGGGTTTTAAACCTAGTATTTCCTCCCACACTTGCTTCAACAACTTCTTCTATAGGTTGGTTTTCTATGGGTATCATTTCCCCTAGTTCTTCAGGTGTTTTGAGATTTTATTCTTCAATAGGCTTAGTAGGCATGTTGACTTGTTTCATATCTTGACTGGTAATTTTAGGTGTCTCATCATCTATGTTGTTCTTCGGTTGTTTCTTTACATTTTCTTGCAATTTCTTGATCTTTGAGAGTATTGAATTGTCTTTGTTCACCAAATCCAGGCTTCTTGTTGACATATTTGTTTCTAATATCTCTTCATGTTTCAGAGTATTTTCTTATGTATCAAAAAGCGAAACATAGTCCCATAAAACTATGTCATCATTTTCTTGTTTTTCTATGGATTTACCACTCTTTTCTTCTTCATCATTGTCCTCTGTTAATTTGGAATCCAGCAGGTGATTCATAACTAATGTCATTGAGTTTATCCATTGAGGACAACATTTTTCAGAATGAGGCTGTTGGTGAAAAGTGCAAAAATTATCCATACAAACCTTAGTTAAGTTCATTGATGCAGGACTGTGTGGAGGAGGTTTGGATTGATTGTTATCCTCTCTTCTCTTGTATTAAGGCTTACAGGCTTTCTGAGCTTCCTTTTCTTTTTCCAAATCTATTAATCTGTTGGAAAGCTTCTGCATCATTTTTAACATTCTCTCAAAATCATGTGATTTCTCCTCAGGTTTAGTTAGTAATAAGGATTTCTTCCCAAAATATTTATCTCCAGATTGCTCAGGATAATCTTCTATGCTTTCTTTTTCAGCCTCTACTCTTTCAACTTCTTCATAAGTCTCCGATAACGTAGGTTTAACTTGGGCTTTTGCAAACATAGCCAAGTCAGGACCCAAAGCTGAGGTATAATATTCAATCAGAACCTTATTAGAGGGATTATTAGTTGCGGAGAAATTCTTAAGATAAGAGGAAAACCTTTGAGTAAAATTATGCACCTTTTCTTTTCTTTCTTTCTTCAAAGCGCCTAAACCTTTCATTAGTGCTGCATGGGTCTTTTGGGATGCATATTTGCTTTTGAAAATCTTTTCAAAAGTGTCCCAATTTGGAATTGAATTTGCAGTCATACCAAAATACCATGAGGCTGCTGCTCCTTTCAAGGTATGTGGAAAAAGTATGCAGACTACATCTTCATGTTCTTCATCCCTTAATCCTTCTATGGCTAAGTAGAAACTTTGCAAATGGTCATCTACTAAAATCTTCTCACTTGGGTCAAACTTGGGTAGCATCTTCTCAAAATCCTGAGGTAAGTCATGCAAAGGAGGTGTTAGGTTTAGAGGTGATCTGGCTTTCCAAGAAGGTGGTGGATTTGGTGAGTTAGGTGGCTGATTTTCATTTACACCTGCCATGATTCTGGGTGGAGAGTGAGGTGGAGAATGAATAGGAGTATGGATAGGTGAACTGTTAGGTGAATCAGGGCCTACTTGATTCAAAGGCTGAACAACTTCCTGTAAACTTGTTTCTACAAGTTCATCCCAATCTCCAACTAACACAGAGTCTTCCAACATAGGACGATCTTTCTTCTTGTATTCTCTTCTAGGTAATTCAGAGATAATCGGTAATCCTCCAATGTTCTTCACATAAGCCCTAGTGTGCCTTCTCAGATCATTAACAACTTCGTTGTCCACAGAATACAAATGTTCTCTATTGTCTTCAGGAATTGGATTAGGAAATGAACTGCTTTCAAAACTATCACTGGTGGAGTAATTTTGAGGAAATGGGTTTCGTCGACCAGCCATGCATTGGTGGCCCTCCTTCTAGTGCCAAAAAACTATTGAGGCTTGGAAAATCATAGGCAACAACAACAAGGGATTCTCCCCAGTTAACGTTTCCAACTAGCTCGTGACTGTTTGGTATGGGGAATCCGTCTGGTTTACGGTCCGGCTACCATAGGTCAAGAAACAAAAATTAAAAGGTTTTATTGGTTGCAGCCTGGTCCACCGTATAATTTTTTGTGTTTTTTACATTAAATATGATATGCAAGTTCCTATCTAAAATGCAAATTAATAAAGAATATGAGGAGCGGTCACAATGTGATGTGCAGGTTCTTACCTCTCATCTTAGACTCTCTCGCATCTGAACCACACACAACAGGAAATAAAACTAACTAAGCTGTCCTTAGGGAGTGAGAATATCATTTAATGAGTAATGTATTACTGTTCATGCATTAAGAAAAATCATAGGTAGCTGTTCTTTGATTCAAAACACATAAACATGAATATATGGATGAACAACCAGATAGCTCATTATCCATGAAAACATTCATTACATATAGTGGAAATTATCATAAAATAAACCAGAGAACATTCATAAAAGAACATAGGTTCAACAAGTTAGAACGATCTCACGGTTAATGAATAAATGATGAAAATGAAATAGTTCCCCTTCAACAACATCCATTGAACAACATTTCAACAATCCACCAAAGCTTTCTCCAACAGGCAAAACTGTAATAGTTTATTGCAAAACGAAATAGTTCCTCTTACAATGTGTTCTCACGAGTCTCAATGGGAAAAAGACCTCACTCTATCTAACTCTCATATACTTATACAAAAGGCAAGACTTTTAGGCTGCCCCAAATGACTCCGGGGCTTCCCCAACGTTTCATCTCCCAAAATTGTGTTATATTCAACGCTCGTACAATTTACACCATGTTACATTTAAACAAACTGATAAAGCACTTTAGGTAGAGGGCCCCGCTTGATTATTTAGGAACTTTTTCCATGCTTGGGGTTCGGATGCTATGCTTTCAAATTCAGAAGGCCCAAGAAAATGAATGTTGATTTCAAACTTTGTAGCCTGATTTTTAATCACTTTAATTCTTGCTGAGCTTAGGCGTAGTTGATCCTCAAGCAACTGTACACTGACTGCTGAATGAGCCACTTCAATTTTCAAGATCTGTGCATCTAGGACCTTGACTTGTTGGATCCTTTTCTCATCCTCTTGATACCTGTTCTGTGACATTTCTATGAACGGCTGATGTTTTGGAAATGCATCTAATCTCTACTCAACAGTCACCTGGCATTGGTTGTAAGTGATCAGTAACCTTCTGCAATACTCGGTGCAAGCTCCTCTCATTTTCTTTACAGCCTTCTTGAACTCCTCTGCTGTGTTTATTGCAAATTCCAACAAGTCATACTCCTACTTTAAGCCTTGCTGATCCTTTGCTGGTAAGTCTGCCGGAATCTCTTCATTGGTCTCCATCCTTCCTATCCTTCCCGTCAGGACTTCCAAAATGTCCTGAGACCTATCTACAAAATACGAAGTGGTTTCCAAAATTTCTTCCAATCTGTTATCCACCTGCAAAACTCTGCATCTTTCTTCTTCTATGGATACCTGCAGCTGGTGCATTTTGCTTCTTTGTGTTAGGGCATGCTCTTTGAAAGGATGAATACTGGTTTGCTGTTCCTTAGCCTCTTTCAAAGATGTCGCTAGTGAAGCAATTTGTCCCTTAAACTCTACTGCTTGAACGTGAAATTGTTTTTTTGTCTCCTCCATGGTAGCCCTTTGTGTTTCTAGTTCCCCAACTTTGCTTTGCAATTGGTCTCTTTCTGTCTTAAGGTTTTCACATGTTGTTTTCAGTTCATCCCTTTCTATCTTTAGCTCCTGATAATCCTGCTGCACTTTTTCTATGCTATCCTGAGCATCTCTCCCTGTCTTTTTAATGGTAACTTCCAAAGACATCTTGTCTGCTTGGAGGGATTGAAGCTATGCTTTTGAATATTTCACTTCATTAAGCATGCCTTCAAAATTTCTCTTCAATCTGTTGCTTTCATCCCTCTCCTTCCTCAGAGTGTCCTTTAATTGGGCAGCATTTTTCCTTGATTGCTCAAGGTCTGTCATTATTCGATCTACTTTATCTTCAGAGGCGAGGATTAATGCTGATTTAGCTCGGATTGTCAGCCTTGGGTCCTTGTCTATCCCATGTACCAAGGTTTTATCAGTGACCATCATCCTTGATTGTCCACCGGTCTCCACATTTTTCTTAGTTGTTTTCACAATTCTCTTCTTTTCTCTGTCATAAATTTTTTTACTGAAATCTGGGACTTCTTCCCCTTTCTTCTGTTCAAAAGGTATTAGCCATAATCTAGAAACAACAACCTTCCCTATATTGCTGCCATCAGTTGAAGCAGGCTCTTGAGGGTCAGGACAATCCTGATCTTGCACTTCTTGAGTGTCTGCAGGATCAGAAGTTTTTTGATCTATTGTGGACCCTGTTAGTTTCAGACTTCCAGCCTCCTTCTTTTTTAGCTCTTCATCCTCTTTCTTTTTTCTTTCTTCTTCTTCCTTCTTGGCAGCTTCTTCTGCATTCTTTGCTGCTTCTTGTTCAGCTTTCTTCCTTTTCTCTTCTTCACTCTTAAGCCAACTCTCGGCCTCTTGTGCTAGTCTCCTAGCATCTTCTTCTCTTTTCCTGGCCTCCTCTTCATCAGCTTTCTTCTGCTCAGCTTGGCCCTTACCACCTTTAGTGGTGATATTCTTTTTAATGCAGTCATATTTTCTGCATTTTTGAAAGTTTCTTCATCCTTATCCCAATTGTTTGTATATTTTCACATTGGCTTCCTTGCAATTTTCCGCAACTTTGTTCTGAGAATCATTTCTATGGAACTTCATTTCCTCAAAGTGGAAATACTCCAATTCGTGTAAAAACTCATCAGCTTTTTTAACTTTTGAAAACTTATAGCTTCCCAATCTGAAAGGTATGAGAGGATAAGTTGCCTTTTTTGCTCAAACAAAAAACTCCCTATACGATCCAAGAAAACCTGTTTGACTGCTTCTTTATGCACCACAAAATCCGTGGCATACTTGGGGAGTAACGCAGGTACCTTGGAGCAACCATACATTCTAATATACATCCCCTCATTGTTCAAATAATAAATCGCATACTCCTCAATGACTTTCAACGACTCTTCAGACATACAATTGCATTCTTTCAAGAAAATCAACATATACAAGGGCATAATAAATTGTTCACAAATATATTTATAATGACTATAATATTTGTGTGCCCATAACAACTTGTAGGTTGTGTACACAGGGGTTCTGTCCCTGTCCCACATGCACCTTAGGTTTGGAAATGGCTGGGTGCATAGTGTACCATCTATTAATATGGAGCTCATGTAGAATTCATATTTTTCTGAGACACCCCTCCCAGAGCTGAAGCAATGCAAGCTGAGAGACTATTGGACACAACGTTCGCCCAGTTGAATACAGTCCCTTGGGTGGCTACACTGAAGATAATAGGAACCCATCCTAACTTAAAACTTTTGCCGTGAGCTCTCCCAAAAATTATGTTCAACATTAATGCAATAAACCTATAAGGGGTTCTTAGAGTAGCTGTGTCATATTCCCCTAATGGCCTGGTTCAAAAATTCTTACTAGGTATCATCATTATTTTTACTGTTTCAACCAGGTCTAGGTTAATCTCTTTCAGCCAATCTTCAGTTAGGTAAACCTGGGCTTCTAGTAAGTGATAAGCTAATGATACATAACCAGGGCTGTAAGCAGTATATCCCTTCTTGGAAGTATTGGCCAGAATCATAGTAGTCACGTCTGCCCTAGGTAGAATCCATCCAATCACTTCTGAGCATGGGAAAAGCTCAGGCCTGGTAGCTATTTTCATCAAGGCATATTTTTCAATATTAGCATATATTGTTAACTCTTCAAACCCGGTATCAGGCACCTCCTGGTTTGAAATCAGTCTGTAAATCTTGCCCCACTTGTAGTTAGGTTCCACACCAGTGGTGGATCTAGTATCCTCATAAATGTACTCAACCTTTGTAATAATTTCCACCTCAGGATCCCCTTCAGCAATGGGGGATTTCTTTTTCTGTCTTTTCGACATCTCGTCTTTGGAAAAGTTGCACTGTCACAAAACAAAATGCCTTTAGGCTTTTCTTTTTGAGCTGTTAACAAGTATTCAAAGAATGAAGAAAAACTGTATAAGCATTTACCTCGGCCATATTTGCCATAGCTAAAACTATGTAGATACAAAACTAGGGCTAACTAGAAAATACTTCTGCAAAAAAATAGGTCCTGAAAAATCGTAAGTTGTGCCCATGATTAAAATCAAAATGATCGACAAAAGGCGTCATAACCTCGCTAACATTTTAAAACTTATACCTGTGATACTAAACATGGCAACATGTGAATAAAAACTAGTTTGATCAAAACTAAAACCCTCGGCGTTATCAAATTTAGTAGAATACGTTCTAACTCCCTGCTCAAAAATAAATCCCATCAAATAAGGCCTATCCTCGAAAAATGTGACCCTAGCTCCAAAACACGCGAGAAACCAAATCACCGAAAAAAAACAAACCCTCTGACATTTCAAACAAAACCAGGGTAAACGCCCACCAAATGCAAAAGAAAGGAAAATCCCCCCCAGATTGCCATACGCAAACCCAGAAAAACCGGTCCAGACAGTGTAATGCTCGTCTGCACTAGTTTCCTAAACAGTCGAAAAAGGTTCGAAAACTCATATCGGCTCTGCAATAATCACCAAGGAAAAATGAGAAAACCCCCCCTGTCCGCTAACTGTCAAAGTGAACCACCATATATGCTGATAAACCCATACACATATGCCCATCAACCACGGAGGGAAAATCCTAACCAAGGACGAGACCCTAGTTCCAAAAACTCAAAAGAAAGGGAAAAATCATGGTTGGCCTACCTGGCAATGAGCTGTGTAGTTGACAAGGAGAATCTGAAAGCTTCCACGGTGACGCCATCCATGAACGAGCTCTCGACAGCTAGGTACAATGCCCAGTTCAAAACGACAAGGACAACGCAGGCACGAGTACGCAGGGATAATAATAGAATAATGCCCAATCCCACATATACATATATATCTTGGTGAATACACTCGGCGGGAAAAACATCACAAAACGGGCGACATGACAACTAAGGTATCGGCGATCAACCTACTATAGAGCCGTAATGGTGGGAAACGGAGATTCTACGAGTGCCACAGTACAATGAAAATCGTCGGCGAAACACACATTAAAAAATACTAGCATCGGAGCTCAAAATGACTATAGTCTCGGAGTATTAGTATGTTACAATGCCGCAATTATGGAGGCTACAAGGACAAGAGGTTTCATAGACCAGTCAAAAAGTCAGAGAAAAAAAAGAACTAACGTTAAGCGAACCGTCAGCAAAATAAATCATACACATCGGCGAAAGAAAAACTATAACGCGGAAGTTTAGTCCGCTCCAGAGCCGCAACGGTGGAACTCAAATAGACTAAGGCTTTTGAGACTGACAGCGATCAAAAACTTATCCTCAATTCAAATTTCCAAAATGGCGTCGACAGCGACAAGAACAAAAACACAAAAGCAGATCGTGGGATCAGGAAAGGTCAAAACTTCCGTCGCGGTGCTTCGCAATTTTCCATCTGAAACGTCAGGAATACAAAGTACAAGTGCTCCTATGGTGACGAAATAAAACGCCGAAAAACAAAGCGCATCGGCTGAAAAGATAGTTTTGGATCGGGTCGTTATTCTATTGAGCCTCCGCAACGGTGGCTATGTAGGTGACTACGACCCCGATTCATAACTCAAACCAATTCTGACAATGAAGATAAGAAATCACCATAAGTCACAAATTAAGTCAAAAGCTAGCATCAGCATAAAATATATTCAATCAAGAATGAACCTCAACAAATGAAACTCGCAGTAAAGGTAAGCAACCCCAACAAATTAAGCAAGACAAAATTTAAAAGGAGGGTCCTAATTTTTTAGAAATTTAGGAAATAGTTGCAACTGCAACAATTGGTGATTAACTGGTGAACCCATATCTCTGAATCAATTCTTCCTCAAGTAACAGACTGTTTAACAATAAAAACAACATGTTGAATTCTTTTAGCTGTCTAGACTTCCCCAATGGCAAATATATGTACTTTTAAACATTGATGATAGTCCAATTTTAGGAACATGGAAACCAAAATCTCAAAGTCAAGATAACTCTTTTGAGGCCAAGAAGATGAGTTTCATTTTACCTCTGCCTTTGGGTAACTTCCAGTTTGGACACCATAAGATTGTAACATATGGTAAACAAAGATATTCATTCGTTCCTCATTCCCATGCCATTTTTCACTTTGTGTGCTTGTGAACTTTTTGTCCTTTTGAGTCCTCCTCATGCCTTTCTTTCTGAATTTTTATTCAAGCTCCTCTATCCAGAGTGTCCTTTTGTGTGAGAGATTTATTTAATTTTCAGCTCACGGACGGAGAAGAACTCTTGGCAAATTTTTGTAGTTATATGATTCGGTACTTTTCTTTGATAGATATTGCTTATTTTAGGAGTTTTGACTCTTATTAGCCCTTAGGCTTTCAATTCTTGGCATGGGATCATTTATATATAATATACTGTTTACCTTGCTTCCTTTCCGTGGGTCTTTTGCTGTCACCCCCTAGGACATTTTAGATGTGAAATGGATGGAGCCTCGAAATAGTATTCCAGACCTTTTGATCCCGAGTTTTTTTTTATGGATTAAGCAGGACTTCAATGTGTTCATAGCCATTTAGGAAAACTACTTACTAGAAGAATTTCTATCAGATCAAACAATAGTATACAATCTTATACCCAAAAATTTCAATTAATTTAGAAATCTGATGCTTTCCATACAACCAAAAGTTTGCCTCTTTTATTGAAATCAAAAAATAAATTTTAACTAAAAACAAGCATCAATCAACCAAAACAATTTATTTATGTACAAAGTCATTTAGAAATAAAAACCAAGAAAAATAAAAGAACTGAGTGACTAATCCACTAACTGGCCAGTTCTTTGCCCACCCCTAAAGATCTAGCAACTTGTATGATAAGGGGCTAGGCTTGATTACAAAAAATAAGAAAGACCTAACCATTATCTAATTCTACTATTCTTGAAACAAAAACTACATCTACTGATTTACAATAAATCTTATCAGCCCGTGAATATTGAAGGAGACCGGGATGGGTATCCGATAGGTTGCTGGCTTCTTCTGATGCAGAGTGTCCTAGTTCAAGTTCAATCAGATAATTTCCCAATACAGAATTTACTGATTCATTTCTTTCTTCAATTTTGTGACAGTGTGTTTCATGTAGGGCTCTGTTAATATTTTGATCTGATTTGGGCTTCCTTTATGAGGCAACCACAAATGTGACCAATCCGAAGTAAAATACCCCTTTAATCTTGCTGACTAGTCTCGATTCAAAATAAGTCCATAACCATCAGGTATGTTTTCTACAACAATCTCAATATATTGACATATCTTTTCATTTGCAGACAAACGAATCAGAATATCCTCCATCTCCTTGACTACTTTCACATTAGTCCTGTCTAATTGAGTAACCTCCCAGGGAGTAAGTTTAGGTTGTCCAGTAATATTTCTGCAAACTGCAAGTGGCATAACATTAACTGATGACCCAGAATCTACCAAACAGTTGTGCACCTTATGATTCAAAATTTCCAAAGTCAACAAGAAAGGTGGGGTTTTAAACCTAGTCTTTCCTCCCACACTAGCTTCAACAACTTCTTCTATAGGTTGGTTTTCTGTGGGTATCGTTTCCCCTGGTTCTTCAGGTGTTTTGAGATTTTATTCTTCAATAGGATTAGCAAGCCTATTGACCTGTTTCAGATATTGACTGGTAATTTTAGGTGTCTCATCATCTATGTTGTTCTTCGGTTGTTTCTTTACATTTTCTTGCAATTTCTTGATCTTTGAGAGTATTGAATTGTCTTTGTTCACCAAATCCAGGCTTCTTGCTGACATATTTGTTTCTGATATCTCTTCATGTTTTAGAGTGTTTTATTTTGTATCAAAAAGAAAAACACAGTCCCATAAAACCATGGCATCATTTTCTTGTTTTTCTGTGGCTTTACCACCCTTTTCTTCTTCATCATTGTCCTCTGTTAATTTGGAATCCAACAACTGATTCATTACTAATGTCATTGAGTTTATCCATTGAGGAAAACTTTTTTCAGAATGAGGCTATTGGTGAAAGGTGCAAAAAATATCCATACCAACCTCAGTTAAGTTCATTGATGCAGGATTGTGTGGAGGAGGTTTGGATTGATTGTTATCCTCTCTTCTCTTGTAGTAAGGCTTATAGGATTTCTGAGCTTCTTTTTCTTTTTCCAAATCTATAATTCTGTTGGAAAGCTTCTGCATCATTTTTAACATTCCCTCAAAATCATGTGATTGCTCCTCCTTAGGTTTAGTTAGTAATAAGGATTTCTTCCCAAAAGTTTTTTCTCTAGATTGCTTAGGATAATATTCTATGCTTTCTTTTTCAGTCTCTACTCTTTCAGCTTTTTCATAAGTCTATGATAACGTAGGTTTAACTTGGGATTTTGCAAACATAGCCAAGTCAGGACCCAAAGCTGAGGTATAATATTCAATCAGAACCTTATCAGAGGGCTTATCAGTTGTGAAGAAATTCTTAAGATAAGAGGAAAACCTTTGAGTACAATTATGCACCTTTTCTTTTCTTTCTTTCTTCAAAGCGCCTAAACCTTTCATTAGTGATGCATGGGTCTTTTGGGCTGCATATTTGCTTCTGGAAATCCTTTCAAAAGTGTCCCAATATAGAATTGAATTTGCAGGCAGACCAAAATACCATGAGGCTGCTGCTCCTTTCAAGGTATCTGAAAAATGTCCGCAGACTACAACTTCATGTTATATAGCCCTTAATCCTTCTATGGCTAAGTATAAACTTTGCAAATGGTCATCTACTAAAATATTCTCACTTGGGTCAAACTTTCGAGCATATTCTCAAAAGCCTGAGGTAAGTCATGCAAAGGAGGTGTTAGCTTTAGAGGTGATCTGGCTTTCCAAGCAGGTGGTGGATTTGGTGGGTTAGGTGGCTGATTTGCATTTACACCTGCCATGAGTCTAGGTGGAGAGTGAGGTGGAGAATGAAAAAGAGTATGGGCATGTGAACTATTAGGTGAATCAGGGCCTACTTGATTCGAAGGCTGAACAACTTCCTGTAAAGTTGTTTCTACAAGTTCTTCCCAATCTCCAACTAACACAGAGTCTTCCAAAATAGGACGGTCTTTCTTCTTGTATTCTCTTCTAGGTAATTCAGGGATAATCAGTAATCCTCCAATCTTCTTCACATAAGCCCTAGTGTGTCTTCTCAAATCATTAACAACTTCGTTGTCCACATAATACAAATGTTCTCTATTATCTTCAGGAATCGGATTAGGAAATGAACTGCTTTCAAAACTACCACTGGTGGAATAATTTTGAGGAAATGGGTTTCCTCGGCCAGCCATGCATTGGTGGCCCTCCTTCTAGCGCCAAAAAACTGTTGAGGCCTGGAAAATCACAGGCAACAACAACAAGGGATTCTCCCCAATCAACGTTCCCAACTAGCTCGTGATTGTTTGGTATTGGGAATCCGTCTGGTTTACGATCCGACTACCGTAGGTCAAGTAACAAAAATTAAAAGGTTTTACTGGTTGCGGCCCAGTCCACTGTATAATTTTTTGTGTTTTTAACTTTAAGTATGATATGCAAGTGCCTATCTAAAATGCAAATTGATAAATAATACAAGGAGCGGTCACAATGTGATGCATAGTTTCTTACCTCTCGTCTTAGACTCTCTCACATCTGAACCACACACAGCATGAAACAAAATTAACTAAGCTGTCCCTAGGGAGTGAGATTATCATTTAATGAATAATGTATTACTGTTCATGCATTAAGAAAAATCAAAGGTAGTTGTTCTTTGATTCAAAACACATAAACATGAATAGATGGATGAACAACAAGATAGCTCATTGTCTGTGAAAACATTCATTACTCATAGTGGAAATTATCATAAAATAAACCAGAGAAAATTCATAAAAGAACATAGGTTCAACAAGTTAGAACGATCTCACAGTTAATGAATAAAGGCTGAAAACGAAATAGTTCCCCTTCAACAACATCCATTGAACAACCTTTGAACATTCCACCAAAGCTTTCTCGAACATGAAAAACTGTAATAGTATATTGCAAAACGAAATAGTTCCTCTTACAATGTGTTCTCACCAGTCTTATTGGGAAAAGGTTCTCACTCTATCTAACTCTCCTATACTTATACAAAAGGCAAGACTTTTGGGCTACCCCAAATGACTCCGGGTCTTCCCCAATGTTTCATCTCCCAAAATTGTCTTATATTGAGCGCTCATACAATTTACACCATGTTACATTTAAACAAAATGATAAAGCACTTTAGGTAGAGGGACCCGCTTGATTATTTAGGAAATTTTTCAATGCTTGGGCTTCGGATGCTATGCTTTCAAATTCAGAAGGCTCGAGAAAACAAATGTTGATTTCAAATTTTGCAGCCTGATTTTTAATCACTTCAATTATTTCTGAGCTTAGGTCTAGTTGATCCTCAAGCAACTATACACTGACTGCTGAATGAGCCACTTCAAATTTCAAGATCTATGCATCTAGGACCTTGACTTGTTGGATGCTTTGCTCATCCTCTTGATATCTATTCTGTAACATTTCTATGAATTGCTGATGTTCTGGAAATGCATCTAATCTCTGCTCAGCATTCACCTAGCATCGGTTGTAAGTGATCAGCAGCCTTCTGCAATACTCGATGCAAGCTCCTCTCGTTTTCTTTACAGCCTTCTTGAACTCCTTTACTGTGTTTATTTCAAATTCCAACAAGTCATAATCTTGCTTTATGCCTTACTGATCCTTTGCTGGTAAGTCTGCTAGAATCTCTTCATTAGCCTCCATCCTTCCTATCATTCCCGTCAGGACTTCGAAAATGTCCTAAGACCTATTTACAAAATACGAGGTGGTTTCCAAAATTTCTTCCAATCTGTTATCCACCTGCAAAACTCTGCATATTTCTTCTCCTATGGATACCTGTAACTGGTGCATTTTGCTTCTTTGTGTTAGGGCATGCTCTTTTAAAGGCTGAATACAGGTTTGCTGTTCCTTAGCCTCTTTCAAAGATGCTGCTAGTGAAGCAATTTGTCCCTTAAACTCTGCTGCTTGTACGTGAAACTGTTTTTCTGTCTCTTCCATGGTAGCCCTTTGTGTTTCCAGTTCCCCAACTTTGCTTTGCAGTTTGTCTCTTTTTGTCTTAAGATTTTCACATGCTGTTTTAAGTTCATCCCTTTCTATATTTAGCTCCTGATAATCCTACTGCACTTGTGCTAGGCTATCCTGAGCATCTCTCCCTGTCTTTTCAATGGTAACTTCCAAATACATCTTTTCTGCTTGGAGGGATTGAAGCTATGCTTTTGAAGATTTCACTTCATTACGCATGCCTTCAAACTTTCTCTTCAATCTGTTGCTTTCATCCCTCTCCTTCCCTAGAGTGTCCTTTAATTGGGCAACATTTTTCCTTGATTGCTCAAGGTATGTCATTATTCGATCTACATTATCTTCAGAGGCGTGGATTAATGGTGCTCCAGCTAGGATTGTCAGCCTTGGTTCCTTATTTGTCCCATGTACCAAGGTTTTATTAGTGACCATCATCCTCGATTGTCCACCGGTCTCCACCTTTTTCTCAGTTCTTTTCACAATTCTCTTCTTTTCTCTATCATAAAAAATGGTTCTGAAATCTGGGACTTCTTCCCCTTTATTCTGTTCAAAAGGTATTAGCCATAATCCAGAAACAACAACATACCCTATATTGCTGCCAGCAGTTGCAGCAGGCTCTTAAGGGTCAATAAAATCCTGATCTTGCACTTTTTGAGTGTCTGCAGGATCATAAGTTTGTTGATCTGTTGTGGACCCTGCTAGTCTCATAATTTCAGCCTCCTTCTTTTTTAGCTCTTCATCCTCTTTTTTTTTTTCTTTCTTCTTCTTCCTTCTTGGCAGCTTCTTCTGCATTCTTTGCTGCTTCTTGTTCAGCTTTCTTCCTTTCCTCTTCTTCACTCTTAAGCCAACTCTCAGCCTCTTGTGATAGTCTCC
This sequence comes from Pseudotsuga menziesii, assembly GCA_001517045.1. Taxonomy (NCBI): domain Eukaryota; kingdom Viridiplantae; phylum Streptophyta; class Pinopsida; order Pinales; family Pinaceae; genus Pseudotsuga; species Pseudotsuga menziesii. Next base: position 430,856 of record LPNX010357171.1, read on the forward strand.
TAACATATTCTTCTCTTTCCTTGGCCTCCTCTTCATCAGCTTTCTTCTGCTCAGCTTGGCCCTTACCACCTTTAGTGGTGATCTTCTTTTTAAATCTTCTTTTTAATGCAGTCATATTTTCTGCATTTTTGAAAGTTTCTTCATCCTTATCCCAATGGTTTGTATATTCAAAATGCATATTGGCTTCCTTGCAATGTTCCACAACTTTGTTCTGAGAATCATTTCTATGGAAGTTCATTTCCCCAAAGTGTAAATACTCTAATTCCTTTACAAAATCATCAGTTTTTTTAACTTTTGAAAACTTATAGCTTCCCAGTCTGAAAGGTATGGGAGGATAAGTTTCCTTCTTGTGCTCGAACAAAAAACTCCCTATACTATCCAAGAAAACCTGCCCGACTGCTTCTTTATGCACCACAAAATCCGTGGCATTCTTGGAGAGCAACGTAGGTGCCCTGGAGCAACCATACATTCTAATATACATCCCCTCATCGGTCAAATAATAATTAGCATACTCCTCAATGACTTTCATTGCCTCTTCAGACATACAATTGCATTCTTTCAAGAAAATCAACGTATACAAGGGCATAATAAATTGTTCACAAATTTCTTTATAATGACTGTAATATTTGTGTGCCCATAACAACTCGTAGACTGTGTACATAGGGGTTATGTCCCTATCCCACATACACCTTAGGTTTGGAAATGGCTGGGTGCATAGTATACAATCTATTAATATGGAGCTCATGTAGAACTCAGATTTTTTCTGAGACACCCCTCCCAGAGCTGAAGCAATGCAAGCGGAGAGACTGTTGGACACAATGTTCGCCCAGTTGAATACAGTCCCTTGGGTGGCTACAATGAAGATAATAGGAACCCATCCTAACTTAAAACTTTTTCCGTGAGCTCTCCCAAATTTTTTGTTCAGCATTAACGCAATAAACCTATAAGGGGTTCTTAGAGTAGCTGTGTCATATTCCCCTTATGGCCTGGTTCGAAAATTCATACCAGGTATCATCATTATTTTTACTGTTTCAACCAGGTCTAGGTTAATCTCCTTCAGCCAATCTTCAGTTAGGTAAACCTCGGCTTCTGGTAAGTGATAAGCCAATGATACATAACCAGGGCTGTAAGTAGCATATCCCTTCTCGGCAGTATTGGCAAGAATCATTGTAGTCACGTCTGCCCTAGGAAGAATCCATCCAATCAATTCTGAGCATGGGAAAAGATCAGGCTTGGTAGGTATCTTCATCAAGGCATATTTTTCAATATTAGCATATATTGTTAACTCTTCAAACCCGGTATCAGGCACCTCCTGGTTTGATATCGGTCTGTAAATCTCGCCCCACTTGTAGTCAGGTTCCACACCGGTGGTGGCTCTAGTATCCTCATAAATGTACTCAACCTTTGTAATAATTTCCACCTCAGGATCCCCTTCAGCAATGGGGGCTTTCTTTTTCTGTCTTTTCGACATCTGATCTTTGGAAAAGTTGCCCTGTCACAAAAAAAAATTCCTTTAGCCTTTTCTTTTTGAGCTGTTAACGAGTATTCAAAGATTGAAGAAAAACTGTATAAGCATTTACCTCGACCATATTTTCCATAGATAAATCTATGTAGATACAAAACCAGGGCTAACTAGCAAATACTTCTGCAAAAAAATAGGTCTTGAAAAATTCTAAGTCATGCCCGTGATTTAAGTCAACATGATCGACAAAAGGCATCATAACCTCGCTAACATTTTAAAACTTCTATCGGCGATACTAAACATGACAATATGTGAATAAAAACTAGTCTGATCAAAACTAAAACCCTCGGCGTTATCAACTTTAGTAGAATACGTTCTAACTCCTTGCTCAAAAATAAATCCCATCAAATGAGGCTTATCCTCAAAAAATGCGACCCTAGTTCCAAGACACGCGAGCAACCAAATCACCGAAAAAAAAACCCTTCGGCATTTTGAACAAAACCAGGTTAAACGTCCACCAACTGCAAAAGAAAGGAGAATTCCCCCCCCGGATTGCCATACGTAGACCCAGAAAAACCGGTGCAGATAGTGTAACGCTCATCTGCACCAGTTTCCTAAACAGTCAGAAAAGGTTTGAAAACTCATAACGGCTCTGCAATAATCACCAAGGAAAACGAGAAAACCCCCCCATCCGTTAACTGTCAAAGTGAACCACCATATATGCTGATAAACCCATACACATATGCCCATCAACCACGGCGGGAAAAACCTAACCAAGGACGAGACCCTAGTTCCAAAAACTCAAAAGAAAGGGAAAAATCATGGTTGGCCTACCTGGAAATGAGCTGTGTAGTGGACAAGCAGAATCTGAAAGCTTCCACAGTGACGCCACCCACGAGCGAGCTCTCGACAGCTAGGTACAATGCCCAGTTTGAAATGACAAGGATAGCACAGGCACGAGTACGCAGGGATAAGAATAGAATAATGCCCAATCCCACATATACATATATATCCTAGTGAAAACACTCGACGGGAAAAAAATCACAAAACGGGTGGCGAGACAACTAAGGTATCGACGATCAACCTACTACAAAGCCGCAATGGCTGGCAACGAAGATGCTACGAGTTTCGCAGTACAATGAAAACCGTCGACGAAACACACATTAAAAAATCCCAGCATCGGAGCTCAAAATGACTAGAGTCTTGGACTATTAGTATGTTACAACGTTGCAACGACGGAGGCTACAAGGACAAGAGGTTCCGTAGACTAGTCAAAAAGTCAGAGAAAAAAAAAGAATTAACGTTGAGCGAACCGTCAGCAAAATCAATCATACACATTGGCGAAAGAAAAACTATAATGCGGAAGTTTAGTCTGCTCTAGAGCCGCAACGACAACACTCAAATAGACTAAGTATTTTGGGAGTAACGACGATAAAAAACTTATCCTCAATTCAAATGTCCAAAACGGCGCTGATAGCGACAAGAACAAAAACACAAAAGAAGACCGCGAGATCGAGAAATTTCAAAACTTCCGTTGCGGTGCTTCGCAATTTTCCATCTGAAACATTGGCAATACAAAGTACAAGTGCTCCGACGGCAACGAAATAAAACACCGAAAAACAAAGCGCATCGGTTGAAAACATGGTTTTGGATCGGGTCGTTATTCTATTGAGCCTCCGCAACGACGGCTGTGTAGGTGCCTACGGCCCCGATTCATAACTCAAACCACGCGAAGATAAGAAATCATTGTAAGTCACAAATTAAGTCAAAAGGGAGCATTAGCATAAAATATATTCAATCAACAATCAACCTCAACAAATCAAACTCGTAGTAAAGGTAAGCAATCCCAACAAATTAAGTGAGACAAAATTTAAAAGGAGGGTCCCAATTTTTTAGAAATCTAGGAAATAGTTGTAGCTGCAACAATTGGCGATTAACTGGTGAACCCAGATCTCTGAATCAATTCTTCCTCAAGTAACAGACTGTTTAACAATAAAAACAACATGTTGAATTCTTTTAGTTGTCTAGATTTCCCCAATGGAAAATATATGTACTTTTAAACATTGATGATAGTCTAATTTTAGGGACATGGAAACCAAAATCTCAAAGTCAAGATAACTCTTTTGAGGCCAAGAAGATCTAAAATGTGTGTGGAGGTATTTTTACATAGAGAGGTCAAAAGGTTTGTACCCGTTTCGTAGCGAATGGGTAGCTAAAAGTGTGTGAGTAAGACAATTGCCAAATCACTAAAATCCAGAAATGAGTGTCGTGGAATTTCAATGTACCACTTCGCGGCCATACCGGTCAAAGTGCATTGGAAGAGTCTCAATCGAATAGAATCATCCATCAAGGAATTTGACGAACACCATAGATGGAAAGTCATAACATTATTTTTGGGATCATCTCCTTGCTTTCCATCGAACTTTGGAATATCTGATGGTAGCTTGACTGGAATGGGGGGCCACGCAGGATTGTGTTGAATGGGGTCATTGATCAACTTGGACAAATAGGGAAATTCCAAAGTTGTTAGGAAAGGTAACTGCCGATTCGGTTCAACATACTAGTAATATTGATAAGGCATGTAACCACCAGTAGGGCCGTAAGTGGATTGATACACAGGCTATTGAAAAGGTTGATGAGATGATGAACCTCGAAAAGATGGACCTCCAGGGTTAGGGATGCCAGAACCACTAGGGACATTAGGAGGATTAGGAGAAGGACCTCCAGGACCTCCGGGGCCACCGGGACCACTAGGACCACCAAGACCTCCGATACCACCAAGACCACCAGGGGGAGGACCACCAGGACCTCTGGGACCTCTAGGACCACCAGGATCTCTGAGACCACCTGGAGGAGGACTAACAGGACCTCTGGGGCCACCTAGAGGAGGGCCACTAGGCCCCCCGGGGGGAGGGCCTCCATAAGGTGGCCCTCCAGCACCTTTAGCTGTATGAATAGGTATTCTTCCCAATGTTGGCATGTAGGACCAGTTGGGTTTCCCCCATGGAGTGAAAGTATTTCTAGGATATGGAATTCCAGTGTATGACATGCCTGTAGGGGTAGGTTGGTAATTCACATTTTCTACAGGTACTTGATTTGTTGGGTGACCATACCCCTAGGAAGATTGATTAACAACAGGTTTTTCCCCTAAGGGTTGACCTAAAATCAATGGAGGGTTAACTATATTCGTAGGAGGAATGCAAACTGTGGATGTGCCTACATTAGAGTCCTGTTTGTTATGAGTAACAACTCCACTAGAAGGTAACATAGATCGTGTCGGGGGTTTCCCCTTGGCACTATAAGGTATTGATACAACTAGACTTGAAGGTTTCCCCCCAACCTTAGAAGACCTAGGAGGACTAGAAACAAACCTAAAATTTACAATCGTAGGGTCAAAAGTTTGACTTGGGTGTTGTGAAGTCTCAATAGGATCAATAGGTTTCATAGAATTAGCCAGTGAACGATACCCGACTAGCCAAGGGTCCTTATTACGGGGAATAAGAGTCGACATAGGTTCTTTATGAGGGATTGGGGTTGCTAAGATAGTATCTAGTATTTGCATTCTCTTCTGAAAATCTTGTGCATTGTGAATAACTGATTGAATTTGTCTATATTCTTCTTCACTTGGTGAAGAATGTTCAGGAGAGGGACTATGTACTCTAAATGAAGCAATGGCCTGTCCCATAGAAGCTCCCCAAAACAGAGCATATGGACCATAATCTGGACGAATAGGATTATCAACACGACCTTCCACAGGACCATGGAAAGAAGTGTCACCCGCAATAGCTTGTTGGACCAAGGGAGTAACGTAAGAAGCGAATTGGTCTTTGCTTTCTACAACTAGATACTCTTCCACTTGGGAAGTAGTTGTAGTTCCTTGGTTAGTAGCTTCCATTGGATCTTCTCCTGTAATGGGAGGAAAGTCGGGTGGTAAGCCTTGTGTTCTTCTGGACCATCTCAAACGAAACTTAGCCAGCTTGCATAGTCACTAATCTAAACTAGGGTTTCAAAGCTAAGAAAAAACAGACCAAAAAACTTTCTCCTACTCAAGATATAGGGTAACAAGAAAATTCAAATGACAGGATGAGCTCAAATGGTCGGTCTCTCGCTAGGATTGTCAAGTAGGTGCAACTCACGATATACCACAAGGGTACGTGCGTATTAATCTCCTCGAATGCTATTTTCGGTGTATTTCTCCACACAAGATTACCAAAGGGATTTTCTTAAATAGATAAGGTATCCTAGTGGGGTCTCCCGATATAATCAAGGTACGTGGGAGCTCAAATCGGTAGTAGTGCAGTCTAATGCACAACCGTTCACAAGAGGCCTTTCGATATACAATTGTGTACGTGAAGTACCTTTCTATATACCTCAAGGGTACATGAAAGGCCGTTCGATATACCGATGGTACATGGAAGAACTGAGCGAGTCCTAGGTTGTAGTGCGAACAAATAACGACAGCTACTATGTTTTATGGCACCTGAACACGTCTCTAACCTATCACTCAAATTTCCATACAAATTTTAAGCCTATAACTACCGTTAATTTTAAAGTGGACGGTTAGGTGAATGTATGAGGTTTTGACAGAAAAGTAAAACCATACAAATATGAATATGCAAATTCATTCACTTTACCATTTGGTAAAGCCTAATTACGGGAAGGAGAGCGAGTGTTTTCTTTTTCAATTTTGCTTTAAAACCAAAAAATTCCCCAAACAACTATACTAAAAAATTATTTTTCCGAGCATAAAATTAAATGACTCTTCTTCAAATCAACTCTTTTTGGAAGCAAACAGGTAGGGTAAGATCTCTTTTCAACAAAAAAGAAAGATAAAACAACACTCAAATGTGCATATGCAAGCTATTTTTTCGATTTTTCTAAAATATGGAAAGATCTAACTTAAACTATCGATATTTTTTCCTTTTTGATGAGATAATGATGCAAAAGAGACAAAAGAACAAAGCCTAATCCTGAAATCTTGCGAGGCTAATCAGAGATCCAGTGACTTAAGCCCAATAAAACAATAACCTAATCTGAACAAATTTTCCTTTTTAGAGAAAAAATAAGTCTTTCTCACACTTAACGAAAAATATAAACAAGCAAAATGATCTAAGGGAGTCTTTCTTTTTAGTACTAGTCTATAACAGGCAGAGATCTAATCTGATCTAAAGCTTTCAAAAACTCCTTTTAGAAGAAACTTACAAGCAGTAATGAATGATGAATCTAACCTAGATTTTTGTTTTTTGATTTTGACAAACAAGTAATTTCCACATAAAATTTTTAGATTTCAATCACTCAAGCAAATTCAAACAAGTATGGACAAAAGTAATTGAGCACACAAAAATCTAAAAATCACAAATCTTTTGCAAAAATTTGAAAAAATCAAGGTTTGGGACAGGCCTACCTCGCATCGCGCCAAAGGAGTTGCTGACAGAGCAGTTTTGAAGCAGAACCGCTTCTTGTTCACTGGACTCAGGCTGTGGCATCACCTATTGATAATTGGACTTAGGCGGTGGCACTACTTGTTGCCTAAGGCACATGCACGGTTCCCTGTAACAATCCAGAACACATAGAGAGCGAAAAATTCAAGTTAGAAATTGCAAAAACTCTACAAAAACTGATGAATCAACAATAATACAGAGAATATAAAGTCAAGGTGACTCAGATCCGAAGAGATCTGAAGATTTGAAACCAAAACTTCACTAGGTCAAATGTAAATCTGACTACAAATATGGGAGGCTGGAACTTGGATTCGACCAAGAGTAGTTCAGAAACTGAGGAAGATGAGAACATATAAGTAACTCCCCAGTATGGTTGCCAAATTTCTTATCAGGAATATAGCACCTTCCGCGGATAGAAGTTGTTTCTCTAGTCTGAATGGTTTAGATCCAGAACAAATGAGTAACCATTAGGTTGAAGACTTTCCCTGAAAGCTATGAATCCCCGTTGTTTATCATTAAGCACCCTTGTAACCTAGGGTCTGGGGTTACCACCTTACTACTAACCTTGCAGACAGTCAGCTTTACCATAGAATGGAAATGGAATAGGAAGAAAGTCTTGACTTACCTGATAATCGACGGTTGATCCAAGCTTGATCTTCTCCCGCTCCTCTTTTCTCCAAAGCTTCCAAGGATGCACCTCTTTCACTTGCAAAGAGCAAATACTTCAAGTAATATCTCATACATGTATATATTAGAGGTTAGATAAATAGTATATCAAATATATAATCAAATACATTCATTAACCACAATACATGAAATAGACTCAACACAAAGTTGGAAGAATAATTCTCTTTATTAACAATCAGTGAATGAGATAAGAGTATAACCCAGCTTCTGAGACAAGGGCTCCTCTGCAACCAAAGGACTCTAAGTTTTTATTCTCCAAGACTTCTGAAGATATACCACCAGCATAACTTTGCTGTCCAATCTTTTTTTTATTATTACCCTCCCCAAGGCATCTATTTATACTTTGGAAAATAGAATAGTTTTGAAGGCTGGGGTGGTTGAAACAGTTGGGATAGTTAAATATTAGGGCCCAACTAACCTCAAATAATCCCATTTTACATTTTTTAAATTCAAACTAATATGTACACGACTATTGATATAGGCAACCCGCGTATGACACGCGAGTTGCTCAAAGGAAACCCGCGTACGCTAGTGTACGCGGGTTGCAATGCAAATAGTCGCATATAGTACGCGAGTTGCAATGAAGATAGTCGTGTATGCAACTCAACTCTTAGAAATATATATAGCAAGCTTGTTTAAGAAGTAAATGCATCCCAAGTCATGCCCATCTATAGTGCTTTTGAAAACTTCAATCCTAGTTTGTCCTTTTGTGTACCAACATAAAGAATGTCGGCACTCAGACGAAGAAGTGCCATTTGGGTTGATAACAAATGCCCCCTAATGTGTGAGGTTAGAGGGAAGCGATGGCCGAAATACATTATAATCATTATGTTAGAGAACTCAGAGGTCCACTGGAGAAGAGGAAGTACCTAAAACAAATACATAGTAATGTCATATACGAAGTGATATCTGAGGATGCCATGTTCAATATACTGGAACACTAGCTCCTTTACAATATTTGAGTACATCATATGATACGGGTTCAAGAACACGTATATTACAAAAGTGGATCGAAGCCACAATATACAATAATGATGAGTCTTCAAAGATACGGAAATTGTGTAAGTGAACACAACATAATCTTGCGCAACTTAGGCCATATATATGAACCTAAGGTCTTCGTCAAAAATCTAAAAGAACCAGTACAATCCAGGCCATGTGAATAGATGTGTTGAAGTCGAACATGGATAGAATTTAACAGATTGTCAACCAATAGGTGATAATTGACAACTGAAGCAAAGGAATTCACCAATAATGAAAGTGAATCCTAAGGTATTATCATAAAAAAATTTAGGTATTCGTCGTCAGGAAGTGCTGATGAGAAACCATATTGTGATGAGGAAGGCAATAGATCCTCTAATGGATCACAAGAGTGACTAGGAACTGGATAAAGGAAGGGATACACAAGTAATATCAGATAGGACAATGATGGGATTAGGATATAGATCAGATGCAGGGATAAATCCTTGAACAGTGAGCACGACACATAGATGACCTAAGGCATCTTTTAACTTTGCAGATAATACAACTAGACTTATTTGACATGTAGGAGACATGATTCGATTCCCCAGGTATAACGGACAAAAGGAGGAGTAAGAAACTTGAAATGATAGATGAATTGAAAGTGAACACTGAGACATGAGTATCGAAAAGTACAAAGAGTGCTATGTTCAAGGAAGACATGCTGCCACTGACTGAGAATCAAAAGAAAACTTCTTCCTTATCTTTCCTGTTAAATTTTAACGAGTCCAGGAAAATCAACTCAAGTCTCTCTTCACTTTTTACAAGATTGAAGAGAAGAGGGAGTAATGCTTGATAATGTCATTGATTCGTGTATTTTATGAGCCCAAAATAGTCATGCTCACTTGATGTTTTCATATTTAGAGAGTTTGATAACTCCGAAGAAGACTCCAGGGGTGTCCTTTTTCGTCCAATTTAGTCTCATAAGGCCGAAAATGTATAAAACATACCACAGAAGAACTCTCTTAACTTCCGTAGAAGAAAAGGTGAACCTTTTTCGTCCAATTTAGTCTCCTGAGGCCAAAAAAGTATAAAACATACCACAAAAGAACTCTCTTCACTTCCGTAGAAGAAAAGGTGAACCTTTTTCATACTTAGTCAGGGAGGTCCAAAAAATGTTAAATTACCACCTACCCAACGCTCCTTCGAGAGCAGCATATAGCTTGAGTTTTACGAGTGTGTAGGAAAGCAAGATCACTTGGAAAGATCCATTTGAGTACGAGGAATGGGGCTTAGAACAATAAAGTCGACGTTTTGTTCTTGGTGTTTAACTAGGATGACAAAGACATAAATTACACTCGAAATCTTTTTCATGTTTAGCTCTAGAGCGTGAAAAAGAGAAAACTAAGCTCATACCGGGTATTTCTTTTCCAGAAATTTAGTTCCTTAGGTCTGGAAAAGTGATAAACCTATACCTGAGAATACTCTTCTCAATTCTGTAGAAAAGAGAGTGATCCTTTCTCGTATTATTCCACATGGTTCGAGAAAGAGATAACCTACCACCAATGTGGATGCCCATTCACATATTATTAACGATCCTGAATGGACAAGTTTACTCGGGAATCAAGTCTATTTTGAGGAGTTAGATCTGGGCCTAAAAAAACTCCATAAAGGCGGGGAGTCTTAAAAAAGGGATAACTTGTAAAAAGAGACCAAAATGAGGCTCAATTTGGCATGAAAAATAGCTAAGGAGACTCCCCTGAACCAATGACAATTGCAGCATGAGTACCAAAATACAATAAGTGTGATCTAATCTAGGGTACTCATGTAAGGAAAGCCTTATCCACGGAAGAACAATGGCATAGACAAGGTAATAATGGTTAAAATACCATAGTCTGTGGTCAAAGTAGTATTTCTAGGGTTAAGATGGATTAGGTATAAATGCCAAAATGCATATGAATGACCAAATTCCTATCCTATATGAGCGAAAAACAACTTCAAGTGAACTTAGACCTGTTACATTGAAGAAAAAGACATGGTATTAGTTTGATTTTTATAAAAATATGACCTATAGGTTAAAACCCACTTTTGAAATAATATTTCTATAAATACTTCAAAATAGAAATAAAAAAATCACCATTTGACTTTTTACCTAAAATATCCAAGTTTTACCTATGCCTTTAATTACTCGTTGTGGACAACTCGATGGACAATTCTCAAAACTGCAAGTGCCAGGTAAAACTACAGTCCATGCTCTTTCATTTGATCCAAGCAAATTTCAATTTTGGCTAAAAATTGATGTTTTCCACTGTCCTCAAAACAGCTACGCAGTTTACGTGGGTATGGTATATCCACAGTCACGTACACGAGTTTTGTACATGGGTTTCCCGAAAGCAAGTCATGTACAATATGCAAATTGTCCAAAGGACAGTCGCGTACACTGCGCGAGGTAGGAAAAAGCTATGTAGGGCCAAAAAACAAAATTTTTCTATGAATTTAATGTTTGATCAATGGCTTGTTACTAGATTGAAACATGGTGCTTGAGTGGAGGGAGAGGGAGCATGAAGACATGGACCAAGAAGCTCTACGGAATGCCCCCATGGTAAATGCTTTGCCGCAAAGTGGGTTACTAAAATTATTTTGTACCTCACCTATGCGATCCATTGTCCACCTATTAGAGTTTATGATAAAATATTGGGATCATGATCTTGGTATGTTTGACCTACAAGGTGAGTTTCTAGAGATTACCTTAGAAGATATCTACTTCATCTTCGGTTTGTCACGACGAGGAGCTCCAGTTAACTTGGAAGGTACCGGTAGGGGCGGTGACCTACTAAGTGTGAAAAACTACATTGATGCATACTGTGCGCCCAGTACTCAAAAGAGGGGTAGTTGCATCCCTATTGTTCATATTCCCAGCTTGCCATTACAAGTGTTGGCAAGTATTATAGTTAGGGTTTCAGGGTCATCATCACTTCACATTACAACTCGAAACCAAATGAGACTTGCAGTGGAATATCTACAGGGAGCCCTATATGACTGGTGTTCAGTAGTGATCCCGATAATGAGGAAATAACTCTTTGATTGTAAAAGAGGCCGACGGAAAAACTTTGGTTATTCTAGCATATTGGTGGCCTTTTTCTTTGAGAGGGTGCCCAGTTTGAGTTTTGCAGTACCACTACCAGTTCGTTCTCCCCGTCAGCCTAGACTGAGTAGGTGGGGGAGAATATTCCTTTTCCAGGGAGGCGGTGGATTGGTTCAAAGTGTATACGATGATGACTTCTACTTATGGTGGGGGCGACAACTACCAACATTGGAATAGTTTCCATATGCTGGGATAGATTTCGTAGGTGACACCAAACTTGTCCTCCCTCCTGGAGGAGCATGGGGAGCATCAGGTATTTTTTTTTTTCAAGTTTTTAAATTTTTATGAATTTTAGTCATAGAGATATATAGATATGTAAAAGATTTTTCAATCCTATAAAATGTCAAAATGCAGATATTGGACCAGTCCGCCCTGCTGGGCATCCACCTATGTATGTGCATCCTATGGCGGGAGAAGATCATGGCTTGATTAGGGTTCTTGAGGGAAATATGGCCAGGCTTTCCCAAAGAGTACCTACTTTGCATATTGAGCATATCCCTACCGTTATGCAGGAGCTAGTGGTTGGTATACCACATGTCTGGATACGCCTTATGAGGCGGATAGCTAGAGCAGTACTTGTGTACATCGATGCCGTTGAGGTTGCTGCAGTTGAGGAAGCTGAAGAAGCCCAAGAGCAGGGTGATAAAGATGATCAGGGGGACCAGAGTGGTCTAGATGACCAGGGTGGACATGATGACCAGGGTGGTCAAGCTTAGACCTAGGAGCATTTTATGGACTTCGATCCATTTTTTGTATATTATATAGTTATGTCTGGATATGAGGATCAGAAAACTCAACCTATCTATGGACAGATATTCACACACACACACACACACACACACACACATATATATATATATTGTCAGTTTTATTTACATGTGTTTTGTAATGTATCTGTTGTATACTTTTATGCAAAATGTGTTAAGTGCCAGTCCAAGATATAATTAGCATATGCATCAGTTAATGAATTTTTAATTCTTGGAATATGATTGAATGTAATAAACTCAAAATTTCTTTCCAATAACCTAACTTGCATAAACTGACGTAGTAAAATAGGGTTCCGCACATGATAAGCAAGGATAAATTTAGGGGCGAATTTTAGCCCAATGGGATATTTTTCCATGTTTTTCTCCAAAAACGATTCGCCATTTTGCATTTTTTGAAGCCCTGTTTCGCCCAATTTTGATGGAGTAAAATGTTTTCACCCTAGAAATTGCCAAATTATTCTATAAACGATATAAAATCCTTGGAAATTAAAATATTTTTTGAAAAATATCGCCAAACATTTTATAGTTGGCATTTTAAAAATTGGTAAGATTCGCCAACTTTTACAGACTTTTAAATAAGTATGGTTCCTTAAAATCATCCCTGCTGATAAGCTCGATTGAACTGGGAAACCATTAGTTGAGAGTCAAGTATGACTTCCAGCTGGGTGATGCCACGTGAAAAAGCATCCCATAAAAGCTCAATGACAGCCCTGTATTTGGCCACATTATTGGTAGCAGGACCTAGGCAAGCGCCTCCAGAGGAAACTAGCTGTCCTGAGGGTGAGTAAATGACCCATGAGGTTGAAGCCAGGTTATAAGTGTGGCGACCAGCGCCATCTGTGAAACCTACGAACTACTTGGAAGACATCTGTAACAATCAACATATGGTATAAGAACACAAACCGACGAACTATTGTACATAAAATACATACAATACAAATATAGGAAAAACATTAAGCTTAAGCATAGTAATTTTTCAAGTAGAGCCCATTTCTAGGCTCGGGCAGCTTATTCCCCTCGAAATATGTTAATTCATATGCACATTTCTTCAAAAATATTGACACGACATAAGGTCCTAACCACATAGACTTGAATTTTCCTGCCCCTAGGGGTTCTTTGTCTTGATCCCAGAGCAAGACAAGCTCCCCTTCAGAAAAAAATATGAGATTGGAATGATTTATCGTATTTATTTTTGACCCTATTTTTATGAGCCTCGTTTGCTGTCAGCACATCTCTATGCTGCTCATCTAGATGTTCTAAGTGTAACAAATGTTCTTCCAGCTCAATCGTATCAGGTAACACATGAATAACAATATTTAAGGATGGGATTTCGTATTCAACTGGGGTTAATGCTTCCACTCCGTGAACGAGTTGGAAAGAAGAGAACCCTGTAGCAGTTTCCACATTGGTCCGATAAGCCCAAAGTGCAGGATATAGCATGATGTGCCAATTGGAATGGGCTGCATTAATAGTGCGCTTGAGAATAGTCTTCAAGGTTTTATTTACAGCCTCGACTTGACCGTTCGCTTGAGGATAAAAAGAAGATGAATGCTCTTGTCTAAACTCTAGCATAGTGGTCAATTCAGTCCTCATACTATTTTGAAAGTGACTGCCATGGTCAGTGACAATCTCTTTAGGGATACTGAACCATGTGATAATTTGGTTGAAAACGAAATAGGTTGCAGTTTTCCCGTCATCTTTATAGGTGGGCATTTCCTCTGCCCACTTCGTGAAATAATCTACAACGAAAATGATATGTTTGTGCCCTCCAGCTGAGACTAGGTTGCACGTCATGTAATCTATACCCCACTTCATGAAGGGGCCCATTGAGATGACGGAAAATAACGGAGTAGGATGCGACCGCATCTTTCTAGTGGAAAGCTAACAACACAACGCTTCACGGCTTCCACACAATCTTTGAAGATTGCGGGCCAGAAATAACCGACACGTAATATCTTTTTAGCAGTTGCTAACCTAGATAAATGACCCCCACATGCTCCACTATGGGAATCATGTAGGACAGTCTCTGCTTCTTTGTGGGTAAGACATCGATGCAAAACATAATCTACCCCCCTATGAGATAAAGTATCTCCAATAATGAGGTAGTTTTTGGCATGTACGCGTAGTTTGCACTGTTCTTCCTGCGAGAAGGCTGCAGGGTACTTCAAAGTCTGGAGATAGAAAAGTATATCTACGTACCAAGGGTCATAGGTGGAAATAAAAAATATATTCTCATCTGGGAATGAGTCTTCTTCAATGGCTACATCTTCCTCTACCGAAAATTCTGCAATGAATTCAGCAAAAACTAAGGATTTCTTGGATTTGGCGGATTGGAAATCTAAGTCAAACTCCTGAAGAATGACTATCCATTTATTGAATTTGCCTCCAACTATCCATCATGACAAAAAATATTGGAAGGGATTAACATTCGCCACTACCATTGTCGTCCTGAGTAAGATGTAGTGACACAACCTCTGAACAACATACATAGCTGCCAAGGCCAACTTCTCGACGTGGGAATACCTAAGTTCAGGGCTAGCTAAAGCACGACTGAGATAGTAGACGACATGCTTTTGGAGCTTATCATTCTCCTAGACTAGTACTACCCCTATGGTCGACTTAGATGTTGCCAGATACAATATAAAATCATGAGAGTAATCCGGTGGGCGCAATAACGGTGCCAACAACAAAGCTTTCTCTAATGCCTCAAATGCAAGTTGTGCGATTTCATCCTATACAAATGGGGTGTCCTGCTTCAATAGGAGTATGAAACCTTTAGTAATCTTGGCATAATTTATAATAAATTGTCGAAGGAAGTTGGACTTCCCTTGCAGGCGTTGAAGCTACCTGATAGAACGAGGAGGAGGCAGATTTACTATGGCCTCAACTTTCAAAGGATCCACCTGAATACCTTTGTTGGAAACACTGAATCTGAGCAGTCTCCCTGTCTCGACACAGAAAATGCACTTGTGGGGATTCAAGCGAATTTTGTAGTATCTGCATCTTTCAAAAATCAAACGCAAGTGATCTGGGTGATTGATCCTCTTATGAGAATGTGCTGACAGATCATCAAGGTAGGGTTCAATAATGGATTTAATGTCATGAAAGGAAAAATTCATTTCCCGCTGAAAGGTAGCCCTTGCATTTTTCAATCCAAAGGGAATTTTATTGTACACAAATGTACCCCAAGGACAGATGAAAGTTGTTTTATGTTGGTCTTCCAGTTTAATTTGGATTTGATTATACCCTGAGAAACCACCCATAAACGAAAATACTTCATTCCTTGCACAGGCATCAATTATTTGATCTATGAATGGCATGGGGTACTTTTCCTTAGGACAGGCTTTGTTTAAATCTCGAAAATCAGTACAAACGTGTATATTCCCTTGTTTTTTGTCGACAAAAACGAGGTTGGTTACCCATTCTGTCAAAGCTATCGGGTAAATGAAATCAACTTTCAACATTTTTTCAACTTCAGCCTTAACAACTACCGCTTTACGTGGATTTATAGGTCTCAAATTTTGTTGAATGGGTCTAGCATTAGGGTAAGTTCGGATTTCATGCTCGACTATTGATGGATATATGCCTGGCATATCCTCATATCACCAGGCAAATACATCGCATAATTCCTTAAACAAGGCTGTATATATTGCAATCTCCTTCAGAGAGCAGTTTGCACCGATGTGTACATTTTCCACAACGTTTAGGTTTGTAGAGATGTTGATAGGGATGGTAGTGGAAATGTTTTCCATATTCCCCTTAGAAAATATTCCTTCCCTTGGTAAGGGATTAATAGGTGTATCAACACCAGCTGCTAGTCTCATATGGAACTCCTAGTTATCAATTCTGCTTAACTCTGGAAGAAAATATGATCGATGGTGAAGATCTTCGCAGATATTATCTCGTCCGCACACAGCTTCCATAATGGCTTCATCAAAAGGCAAAACCATATCTAAGCAGTCTCTAGAATGCAAAGAGTTCTCTGCCCAAGCATGCAGATAGGATTCTTCCGACTCCTCTGACACTGTGAGAGGGACTGGAATGGGATCAACAACGGTATGAATGATAGCTTGATAAGCTACTTCTGCTACCAATAAGGGCACTTCAGGTTCATGGTGGGAAGGAAGAACCCAAGGATCTATTCTATCAACAACCATTGCTATAGACTTCCCTACACTCGTAGAACCTAGATAATTAATCGGAGCTAGAATATCGAATGTGCCCATCAATGATGCATACATTCCAGCATCTAATCTCTCCGAAGCAGGTTTAACCTGATCAACCAATGGAACAGTGGACTCGTTAGTTTCCATGCGGCCCTTTCGAGTAAAACTGAGTTGGTCTAGAGTAACCAACTTCCCTTCGTGTGGAAATATTGCAACCCAAAGTACGTCTGATGCAATAGTGGACATGGCATAAGTCCAACTTCTCCCCAAGAGCAAGTTATAATCCAAAGGTGCATCAATCACCTCTACCTCAACTGATAGTTCATTCCCTGCCAATTTTATTTCGAAAGCCGGTAGGATACCATGTGGACGAAATGACCTTCTGTCGAAAGCAGTAAGTAGGGTGTTCGATGGGACTAGATCTAGAGATCCAAGAGCTTTCTAGCAAGACAAGGACAAGACACATGTAGAAGCACCCTCATCAACAACTGCCATTCCAATTTTTTTTCCACCATGGATGACATATATCGATAAGGCTACATGATAAGGTAGGCTAATTTTGACATCAGACAAATTAAATTTTTCCATGAGGCTCGATGAATCCATGCTGCCTAAGGCTGCTAAGAGTGCATCTCGTTGGGTGGGACAACTCTGTAACACCTCTAAAGTTGACATCGCACAAGGGGTCTGGGCTAAATATTCAACTACATAGTAGTTGGCTGTAGCCTTAGCATTGGGATTGTGCAAGGTTTTCTTGAAGACACCTTTCGGTATATTGGGCATAGGTTCGGCAGGTTTTTCAATCGTGAGAGGGTTGGAAGTTTCACCTATCGACTTACCCTTCTCCGAAGCCTCTGTCTCATAGTTCTTGTTCCTAGTCTGGAGTAAAGTCTGGGATCGAACCATGTTGATATAATTAGGGTCAGGAGCATTTGGGGTGCCCCCTGCTACATTTGAAGCTGAAGTAAAATTTTGTCCTTGGGGAAAAGGATCCTTCAGGATAGCCGGTTGTTGGCCTTTTAGCAGCTTCTGATCTTGTTCCATAAAGCGACATTGATGGGTTAGGTGATTTATGGCACAACTTACATGGGAATTTCACCTTCTTCTTTTCCTTTTTATCCCCATCAGCATTGTTTGTGGGTTTTTGCTCGCTTTGGTTTCCCTCACCTTTTTTCCCTTTCTTCTTTTTCCCACCGGGCTGTTGATTTCCCTTTTGAGAGGATCTTGCAAAAACATTTTCATTTTGGGGTGATGGGGAAGCCTTGGCTGCCTCCGCTATAGAATGTTTGACAGACAACTCATGGAGCTGTTTAGACAAAGACTTTACAGTGGGAGATTTCACAGAATCAACCACACCATCGGCATGGGGTCTAGGCTTAGGTTTCTCTACATTATGTGTTGGCCTCGGTGCATCAGGGATGATCTCATATAAAATATCATACTGAGAATATATCAAATCTAGCTGCTGGGCCCTAAGGATAGCCTCTTCCTCATTGGTCACTCCCAAAGTAGATACATCCTTAGATATATATGGCAATAGGGATTTAAGGAACCATTCTAGTAAAAACTTGGGAGGGATAGTGGCTTTAATAAGGCTCTTTCATCTTCTCCACTCTTGGATGTGATCCAAAATATGAATGGCCTTGTCCTGCTGAAAGGTAGACAACAAGTCTGTCTCGAAATCATTTCGGACAGGAAGTTGGAAGTGAGTAAGGAATACATTAGCCAAGTCCCAAAAACTATCAAACGCAGTTCAATGTACCATTTTGCTGCAGTACTGGTCAGGGTTATTTGGAATAGTCTCAACTGAACTGTATCATTGTTCAGTGAGTTGGAAGAGCACCACAAATGGAAAGTGGTGACATGAGCTCTTGGATCATCACCAACTTTTCCTTCGAATTTTGGAATGTCCGAGGGCAGCTTGGTAGGAAAGGGTGTCCAGCAGGAGTTATGTCTCATTAGGTCATTCATTAGTTTCGATAATTCTGGAAAGTTTAAAGTTACTAGGAAAGGGATCTTGGGTCTAAACAAAGCATTAAAAGTACCAGCTTGGGGATTAAAGGGGATTTCCCCCATGTTCCCAGATGTGAAGGTGGGGTTGCTCCCTGCTGCCGGTTGTGAAGTGGTTGGGATGCTTTGGAAAGGATTCCACCTATAAGCCAGTGGATTTTTTATGTGCGGTGTAGTGTATGAGGTTCTAGCTACCCCAGTCAAAGCTGGGGTTTGGAACACAGGAGCAGGTATCCCTCCGCTAAAAAGTGAGAAAGGAGAGCTCGTGAATGGAGCTGAAACCAGAGTTTGAAAACCTTGACCATAAGGGTTAGGGTTTCTGAACTGTACCCCTAGATATGTGGGTTTTGGACCTATATATGGAGTGGATGGGGGAATGTCCCCCCCACTCCAAGGAAAACCCTAGACAAATGATGAGGATCCTATAGGACCACTCTGAGCAGTGTGTGCGAAGGAAGTAGGAACCGAAGGTACACTAGGAATCCCAGTGACCACTCCACCAGAAGTACCTGCTAAATTGGTGGGAGTCACTGGTTGAACCACTCGACTAGCTGGAGTTAAAGGTGTAGTAGGTATACTTGTTCTAGGGGAACCAACCGTGGGATGTGGCACTCCTTTAGCCGGAGCGGCTGATGTGGAAGTAGAAGAACTTTCTCCTGCAACAGACATTAGTTTTCCCACAGGGACACCAATCACGGGTGAATTGAAAATATGAACCTGAATGATCACAGGATCTTTTAAGTCAGTTAGAGGTGAATTAAATTTCCTTGCAAACATGTCAGCCTGCAAGTTTTCTATCTCAACTGTAGTTAAATCAAACTGGTATGTCCTAAGTTTTGTTTCACCCATAACTTCACTAACTCCTATCGATTCGAAAGAACCATCCGTTTCTAATATCTGCCTTTGAGGGGGAGGTGGAGGTTCTAATGTGATAAGTGGAGGAAGGTTTTGCAACCTTCGTTACCTTCTGACAGATTGGTCCTCCATGATTGTAAATTTGACTCTTCACACCCTAAGGTCATCTAAACACAGATAAACCACAGAGCAATCACTACAAAATTTCCCAAAGTCTCAACAATCACAAGGGGTATAAGATATGCTTTCCTGAAGAAAGGTAAGAGACAGTTTCTTGGCGTCCTTGAAGAGGTTCTTAGGCACAAGTGGAGGATTCACCCACCACCCTCCTACACTTTCAACAAGGGTTACCTTCCAAGCCCATCCAAGGTGAACCAGAAATAGCCTTATGGTTTACGTGTGTATAAACCCTAGATGTCAAAGAGACTAAAGGATACCTTAACTATATCAATAGTCTGGGGAGACAGTCTCAATCCTAATTCATACGCATGGTTAGGGTAGCAAAGCCCAAAACTCTATCTAGGATAGAATCCCCAGATGCGCAAAAACCTTGGTCTACATTTTGATAAGGAATGAGAGGGTTATCTCCTCAGTCCAAGCCTCCACACGACCTCGTGATTAACTCTCGTTTGAGAGGAGCTTCCCAGATACTACCAACATAGAGAAGGATTTACTTATTGAATGGCCAACTACGTTTGATTTTAAACACTTGTGGGGAGTTTACACTTCCTATCCCACAAATCTAGCCTAAGTTAGTAGGTGTATGACCCTATAAAACAAACCTTACTAATAAATTTTAAATTATAGCGTTCATTTTAAGGGCTTTCTTAGTCAGAGGGTAAGTGGCATGAATGACTATGATATTATAGACTCGATAAGAAAAGTAAAAAGGTGCATAAAATGAATTCCAAAAAAAATTACAACTACTCAAAACAAGCTTCTTTTCTTTTTGTAAATATGAACTAATGAAATTACAACTAAGTATGAGAAGACTAAGACTTATTTTTGTAATTTTTGAAATTTTATTCCAAAATACTGAAAATAAAACTACAACATGCAATTAAAATGCAAATGTTTCAAATGTTTTCCTTCACTTTTCAAATTCTTCAAAAATTACCATGCACCTAAATGCAAACTTTTTTGAGTATGTTTGAATAATTAGACCATAAAGCAAGCAATATGAAGTATAACAGACTTGCAAGAACCAAATTCAACCACTTAAGGAGGAGACTTGGAAAACACCTAACTTGGAAAGAATCAATGAATAAAATCCACTAAAATCACTAAAGGACAAGTGAAAAACTGACACTACTTGAAAGCAGTACAAAGTACAAGGTATCTAAAATCCTGATCACTGATTCAGATACATATCACTAAACCTATAACTCAAATAAGAGAATCCACCTCAAATTGCTAAGTGAAAGAAGACTCAAACAACAAAACTCAAGGGCTTACTGAAAAGCACAAAGTATGGTGTACAAGACTTTCAGACTTACAACAAGATGCCAACAGCATAAGACTCTTAAGCAAAGAAAAATCCAAAAAATACAGGGACAAGCAACCTTACCTTAAAAATTGCTGCTAAAAGATGTACGCGACTGTCTTATAGAGCAACCCGTGTACTATACGCAACTGTCCAATAGAGCAACCCGCGTACTGTATGTGACTGTCCAATAGAGCAACCCACATATACAAGTTGTTGTATGCGACTGTGTAGCACAAAAACCCATGTACACAACAAATTTTTTTCAAAAAGAAAAGATAATAGAGGTCTCTAGACACACTACTGCAAATCAAAGCCAATATATAACACTAAATTGGAGCAAAGACTGAAAAATTATCTACAGAACTAACCCACATCAGGCTGGACTCCCCAGTGGAGTCGCCAGTTCTGTTGTTCAAGATTAAGCACCCTTGTAACCTAGGGTCTGGGGTTACCAACATACTACTAAGCTTGAAGACAATCATATTTACCAGAGAATGGAAAGGGAATAGGAAGAAAGTCTTGACTTACCCGATAACTGACGGTTGATCCAAGATTGATCTTCTCCCGCTCCTCTTCTCTCCAAAGCTTCCAGGGATGCACATCTTTCTCCTGAAAAGAGAAAATCCTTGAAGTAATATCTCATGCATGTATATATTAGAGGTTAGATAAACAGTATATCAAATATATAATCAAATACATTCATTAACCACAATACATGAAATAGAATCAACACAAAGTTGGAAGAATAATTCTCTTTATTAACAATCAGAGAATGAGATAAGAGTACAACCCAACTTCTGAGACAAGGACTCTGAGTTCTGCTACTCCAAGACTTCTGAAGATATACGACCAGCATAAATTTTCTCTCCAATCATTTTTTGATTATTACCCACCCCAAGGCATCTATTTATACTTTGGGAAATAGAGTAGTTTTGAAGGTTGGGGTGGTTGAAATAGTTGGGATAGTTAAAGATTAGGGCCTAACTAGTCTCAAATAATCGCATTTTATATTTTTTAAATCCAAACTAAGATGTACACGACTATTGATATAGGCAACCAACGTATGACACATGAGTTGCTCGAAGAAAACCCGCATACACAACCTGCATACATTGGTGTACGTGGGTTGCAATACAGATAGTCGCTTACAGTACGCGTGTTGCAATGAAGATAGTCACGTACGCAACTCAACACTTGGAAAAATATATAACAACTTGGTTTAAGAGGTAAATGCATCCCAAGTCATGCCAATCTATAGTTCTTTGGAAAACTTCAATCCTAGTTTGTCTTTTTGTGTACCAACATAAAGAATGTCGGCACTCGGACGGAGAAGTGTCATTTGGGTTGATAACAATCCCTGGAATAAAACCCTGATGAAAGACCTGTAGGCCTGTAGAAGCAAATCAAACATACAACAACATCAAAGATACTAGAAAAATATCCATATATTCATATCAGTGACTAAGGAATTCAATAATATATATGTGAGATTAAAACACAACAAATATATGGGAAGGAAATCAACTTTGCATTAATAGATGAACGAAAGAGCTTACAACCATTTTTCCTTAGTGCTGATGCACTCCTTCACAAGACTAGTAGCTCATCCCTGATAGCTCCAAATTGCTTGTATATGCTCTCTAATGGATTAGGCCAGGATGTTAATTCAATAAAATAACTTTACTTCTTTTTTCTCTCTCTCAACCATGGAGTATGAGCTTGTATTTATAGGGATCAAGGGGATAGAAATGGTTGAGAAATTGGTGGGTGAGGTGGTCATGAGATCTTGAAAGGAGGGATTTTGAACTTAACTGACCCAGGTGAGTAGGGATAAGGCTTGACATGAGGCTCTTGTTCTAGAAGCTTCGTGAAACCTCTTTTTTTCACCTTTTACAAAGGGCATCACTTATACTCCTTTATGACAGAGCGGTGAAGGATGAGAACCGCGCTAACAACAAAGGTTAAAGGTGGTGGCACCGCCTAGTTTCCACATGACTTGGGAAGTGTTGCATAAGGTACCACTTAGCTACTTGAGGGTAACAATAGTGCTGAAGTTTTGTATGTTAAAACCAACACCTAGAGCATGTTTCACTTCAAGTTTTGGGATTTGAGGGCAAATATTTTTGTTAGGGATATTATCACATGCTGGTGACAAATTTTGAGTGTATCATGTTTGGAGAGGCCAATCAGGTATTTCATGGAGATTTAATGGATTCTTATTTGTGGGTGTAAGATACAGGGAATCTTGTGGATTCTTATATTGCAGCACTTTCTCTGAACTATTTCCAGTTTTTATGGCATATTCTTGCTCATGGAGGGATTGCGCTTTGGGTGAGCTATTGATCTCTTTGAGGAAGCTTATAATTATCCATTATATTATGTTCTAATTTATATACTCTATTTTTAACATTTAGAATACTGTCAGTTCGAAATACCCAAAAGAATTCATGTCAAAATGTTGAACAATGAAGAAATAGTGCCATTTCCCCACTATCTTGTTGTTAACCATTGTAATGCTGATGATTTTGAATTGGGAGAGATTTGAATTGTCCATTACTGATTGTAATAAGATCAATATGCTCTATTATGCATTCTTAGAAAGTCTCATATTGAAATATCAAAAGGTTGTAAGGAAAATTGATTATTAATGAGAAAACAATGACCATTTCCCCACTACATTGATGTATTGTTGGAGTAGGGTCCCCCAGTTACAGGAAAAGCTTCCATTTTGGCAGATAGACAGTTTTGGCGAAGATGAAGAGATAAGGTAAGGATACGACGCTGTAGCATTTTTCTAGCTGCAGAGCAGAGCCGAAAACTATGACTACCAGGGCAGTGAAGTCAAAGAAGATGACAGTACCTGAGCGACCGAGAGGAGAGAGCTCACCCACTGTATTGAAGGCAACGACGGAAGACATGAGGGCTCAGCTACCATCATAAAGAAAAAGGAGCAACGAGGCCGAGGTATTGAAGATGAAGGACAGAAATGGAATTGGTGCACAGTACCCATGGTCAGTGTTGGGAAGCATGGAAGACTGCAGAGAGCAGTGGTGTGACGGAAAGCGGCTACCCCAAGTACAGATATGCTGACTGTCACTAGTTAGGGTTTTTGGGTTACTGTTGGGAAAGGCCCACAATGTTGTAAAGGCAATACCTTCGGGCCGCCTATAAAGGGATGTATTTTGCATTGTAAAAGGGTTGGAGGGTTGGTTGTTTGGTTGGTTGATTGGTTGGTTGAGTAGTTAGACAAGCAGACATTTTAGATAGTTATATTATAGAAGCTAAGCTCTGGTTCTGTTATCAGTGGTATTTATCTTACTGTAACCAGTAGCTATCTCATTGAGCTTGTATGTAACAATCCACAAGGATTGACAGAGAGAGAGAGAGAGAGAGAGAGAGAGAGAGAGAGAGAATATTGTAAGAAGGAAATATAGAGATAGAAAAGAGATCTAAGAGAGAAGGGCTCCAGGGTGTGTGCGGAGTTACCCAGAAGATATTGAGCTGCATATGCGGTGCAGCAGAACTGTGTACTCTCTCAAGATATAATAAAACACAGTTTTGTGGATGTAGCTTCTACCATGGAAGTGAACCATGTAAAATCAGATTGTTATGTGATTGATTCATGTGATTGTATTTACTTGTTGTATCTGTCACTCATTACATGAAATTTGCTTACAGTTTAATGTATGTATGTGTTATTCAGTTCATAGCATTATAGAGGGATAAATGCAGGTTGAAGCCTTTAAGTATTCTATATAAGAGTTTGTATATGTTTCACTTAAGACAGTTAAGATTCGCATTGTAAAGCAGTCTTGTATGTTGAGTCCTGTAAGTCGAACACAAGTAATGCTAGGCACGCTGAGCTGCAGCGGTAGGATATCGTAGGGAGGCGATATCGCACCATCAGAGGAGCTGTGGTGCACGATACCGCATGTTGAGGATCAAGTGTAGGAGAGACTTACGTGTTGCCCAGGACGCGGCGATGCGATAAGGACTAGAGTCATCATGAGTAAGTGGAAGCTGCGCATTGCAGAGAGAGATCTCGTGGGTTGAGAAGAGTTGCGAGACGCACACAGGATGCCACAAAACCTGGTCGAAGACACTTGAGTCTTTGGCCAACCCATTAGAATCACTTCGAGTGAGACTTCAGGCCGCCCCGCGGTCTGTCGTCGAAAGGGCCAGTGAGCTAGGGGTGTTGTTGGTACATTACAGTAAACCCGGGTCTGCCCAAAGCGACCAACAAATGGTTCCGTTGCCGGTTTTGAACAAACTAAGCATTGATGTTCTGTTGGAATCCTACTAGAGACGAACTCAACCCATGGGTTGGGTCTAAGGAGAAAGAGTTTTTCGAACACGAGAACAAGAGTCCTAGACTGAGTACAGAGGACTAGTTACAAAAACATATCTTTACAGACCTGCATGCGATATTTTTTGCGACCTATGGAAACGAGCTTTACGATTGGTTATCAAAGTTGACTGATAAGAACATATTCAAGAAGAAAAGAAACATTGTCTGGACACCGAAGCTGATTCAGACTGTGAAGAACCTTGATAATCCCATTACGAGGACAGTAGACTTCTGGCTTGCGAGTGTGCTAGAAGGCTTCGTCACGGAGTTTGCAGTTGAACAGAGAAAAAGATTCAGCGAGGCTGAGCGGTACTTCTTCAAAGGATATCATGGTAAGTACCTAAAATATTTAAACTTGTCCATTAAGATGTTATTACATGAAAAAGGAGTAATGGATATGGTTTCAGATCAATAAGTAACAAACTGTAATGTCACAAGAGTTTGAGAGTGATTTTGATGACATTGGACGCACACGTAGTGAAAAGAAATACAAAGTAGATTTTAGATCTCCCATATTTGAAGACAGTTCAGATAGTAATAGACAGTAGAGTCATAGCCATACAGACAGAATAGAAGGGGGTATCCCTTACCACCCTTATACCCCAGAGAAACAGATCAGGACTCAGAAAAATCCCATAGGAACTCCATCTAGTAGCTCCCAGACAGTACATACTACCGCTACATCACCTCCACCTACACCGCCGAGTGGTAGTAACACAGCAAATCAACATCCACCATGCAGAAATAGAATGGGGGATGATATGAAGCTACCTATATTTAAGGGTACAGGGGCAGAGGACCCAGAGCGGCACTGGTTTCTATGTGAAGCCATGTGGACCATTAAAGCAATCAATGATGATAATATTAAACTTGTACAGTTGGTCACCACACTAAGAGAACGACCCTTAACATGGTATATGAAGTATGCCACAGTGGTACCCAGAACACTTGTCCAGGTCAGGACCTCCATGATTAAAGAGTTTAAGAAACCTAAGTCTGAGTCACAGTGCATTATAGAGCTCAAAGACATCAAACAGTTACTACAGAGTCAGTATGGGACTTCGATCAGAAATTCAAATCCCTTATAGACCAAGTCATCTTTGAGTTTGCGCCGGAGCAACATAAAGAATGGTTTATTGCAGCCCTGCTCCCTCACGTTAGACTGCCATTAATGCAGCAAAAACTCCAGACATAGGATGACGCGTTAGAGATGGCGATGAAACTAGAGGCTTCACCTCTAGCTGAAACCAGCACAGGTATGACAAACCTGCAAAACCAGTTGGCTAATCTCACGTTACAGTTGCACGAGCTTAAGAAAGGGAAAGAGGTCGCGCAAGACATATGGTGCATAAAGTGTAAAGCAAAAGGCCATACTAAAGACAACTGTCCAGTCTTTGTAGAATATCTAGCAACCGGGGCTCCTAACCCCTTACCACAGACCCACGGGCCGTGGTGTGAAATATGCAAAACAAGAGGACACCTACCTCAGCAATGCCCTCTGCTTTAGAAGTACGTGTAGACACCTAAGAACTTATACTGTGTCTTCTGTAAGTCCATAGGCCATGATGAACACGATTGTCAAGATTATGATCTCATGGTTGGGAGCAAGCAAGACTTGTACAGAGTCCAATAAGAAACATAGGGTCCAGCAGTAGGACCACAGCATGATCCGGCTTATGGTGGCCATGGAGGAGGATTCAAAGGACGAGGACGTGGAGGAGGCTTTGGCCGTGGAGAAGGATTTGGCTGTGGTTACGGACCAATCACTTGTTACAACTATGGAGTTGTAGTACATTATGCTAGGGACTATCAGAGCCCTACTACGACATGTAACTATTGTAAATCTTATGACCACACTATAGAAGAATGTCCTACCTTGATAGCCAAGATCAGAGAACCTAAGCCAGCAGTACACCAGAAAATCCAGCTTATTGCTGCTGAGCAGGAAGAACCAGAACCAAGAGTCAACATTGTGACTCATAGCGGTGCTTCCACCAATGGGACATCGCAGGATACTGAAAAGAACACAGGTCAGGAGTGGGTGCACAAAGATCCTAACAAAGCAACACCACTTGACCTACAGAAGAATAAACAGACATTTCAGGAAGCTAAGATTTTTTTTGATGACCCTATGCAATTAGGATCGCAGGTACCTCCGTCTAGGGGCATACCGCAGCAAGCACCTTGTGGCGTTAGCCCTATACAGATATCGCAGGCTACCACATCGGGCGCTTGCGACGAGGACGAGTTGGCAGGAAGTGTACAATCCTTCCTGCGGAGCTGTTTAAAACTCGTGAGAAATGAGCAAGCTATCGGAGAACTTCAGCGCATCATAGATCAGTGTCAGCCATCTTCTTCCGTGAGTAGTGCACATCATGCTATTCATAATATTATGGGACATACAAGAACAAGAAGAGAGATGCGACTCACAACACAGGTTGGAGAATTTGAAATGGATGAGGTGATCCTAGATCTAGGATCAGAGGTAAATGTTCTGACTAAGAAGACATGGGAACATATGGGTAGCCCTAAGTTAGTCAGATCGCCTATCCATTTGCGATTAGCTAATCAACAGCGGGTATCACCCCTGGGTCGATTACCGCAGGTTCCAGTTGACATTGATGGAGTTCGCAGCTCTGCGGACTTTGAAGTTATAGAAATTATTGGTGATAGTAGACCATATCCAGCATTACTAGGCATTGATTGGGCAATCGGTAACATGACCATTATCGACTTAAAGAGAAGACAAATGACCTTTGAGGACACGCAGATCTGGGTCATCGCACCGTTAGATCCTCTTCAGGGTCCTAGATACATTGAACCTATCCGAACAGGGGAAGAGGCACACAACATGGACAGTCTCTATCAGATGACTGCAAACCAGAGTGACTACATCAATCCAACCGCAGAAGGGAACATTAGTTGGCGATGCAACAGTTCATGCGCATCGGATTTGAATGTTGGTCTAGAGAACTGGCAGAACAGACTTTACGAAGTCTCAGCGTGCAGATGTGCGTACATGACTAAGTCACTACGATGGATTGGTGCAGAGGTCAACGAGATTCCATCATTTCATGGTCTAACAGATATCCAGGACTTTCTCACGCAGTTTGAACAACAAATTCCTCACGACCAGAGGATCGCAGCTATGGACCTTATAGTACGAGCCACACCTGCAAGATGGTGGTATGCACATTAAGGGAATATCGCATCATGGGATGATCTTAAGAGATTGATGGTGATCAGATTCTCTATCGACAGAGAGTATATCCAGCAGAAATACACAGGAGAAAGTGACCTCATGTCACATATTCAGAGGTGTGAACGGAATTGGTCGGACATTCCTGAGGATGAATGGGTTCACCGATTCATTCACACTTTGGACACATTTCCAAGGAACTGGTACACAGAGACTGAATTACGTAAGGGAATGAATACATGGCCACTTATGATAAACAACTTTCTACTCACCTTCGCTTTTGAATCTGAGTATCCAAACATTAATCAGGCCCTAGATGTAATAAAGATTAAGATATTTGAGGATTGTACCCTATCAGTGTTAGCTCAACCCGAGTGGGCCATCCAGTTAGAAGAGGCGCTAGAATGTTATAACTTTGCATCAGAACCAGAGGAGGAGGATGAGGATCCTCGCAACATCAACATTCCAGAGACAGAGGGGACTCGCGATATTGATGGGCCGAAGCTAGAGACTCCAGCTATCATGGAGCCTATCAAGATTAAACAGATCAATATTGGCACAGACACAGAACCAAAGTTTGCCTCTATTGGAGACTATTGGAACGATGAAATAGTCGGACAGATTGCAGACTTGTTACACGATTATCAAGACCTATTTCCCACCAAATTCACAGAGATGAAGGGAATAGTCGGAGACCTGGGAGTAATGAGGATACCATTGAAAGAGGATGCTAGACCAGTTAAGTAGCGTCCTTATAGATTAAATCCGCACTATAAATAAAAAGTTAAGGATGAGATCGATAATATGCTAGCGACAGGCATCATCGAGCCAGTGGAAGAAAGTGAATGGGTTAGTCCCATGGTCGTGCAAGAGAAGAAAACCAAAGGAGACATCAGGATCTATGTCGACTTGCATAAACTCAACGATGCATCACTTCATGATCCATTTCCGACACCTTTCACTGATGAAGTATTAGAAAATGTGGGAGGACAGGAGGTCTACTCCTTCACTGATGGCTTTTCAGGCTATCACCAGATCAGAATCCACCCAGAAGATCGACATAAGACCACTTTTGCAACAGAATGGGGCTCATTCTAGTATACGGTAATGCCCTTTGGTCTTAAGAATGCACCAACTATCTTTTCTAGAGTAGTAGTTGCTATATTTAAAGAATACATCCATAAATTCTTAGAAGTTTATTTTGATGATTGGACTGTATTTGGATTAATTGACAAGCACATAGGAGATTTAAGACTGATGTTAGAGAAATGTAGGCA
Organism: Pseudotsuga menziesii; assembly: GCA_001517045.1. Lineage (NCBI taxonomy): Eukaryota > Viridiplantae > Streptophyta > Pinopsida > Pinales > Pinaceae > Pseudotsuga > Pseudotsuga menziesii. The sequence goes on from LPNX010357171.1 coordinate 460,659, forward strand.
GCACCAGATTTCTCTAAACTTGAAAAAATGTATATTCTGTGCGCCATTTGGTATCTTGTTGGGTCACATTGTTTGCAAGAAAGGCTTGATGGTAGATCCGGCAAATATTGCCATCATTGTAAATCCTCCAGCACCCAACTCAGTCAAACAATTGAGGACAATACTTGGTCATACTGGGTACTACAGAAAATTCATCAAGGGATACACAAAGATTACAACACCGATGGAAAAACTGTTAAAGAAAGATGTAAAATTCCTATGGAATGAGGAATGTCAGCAGAGTCTAGACACACTTAAATAGAAGATGGTTACAGCACCCATTTTAGTATTTCCAGACTGGACTAATCCGTTTCATGTACATGTGCATGCATCTGGAATCGTACTAGGGATTGTTTTAACACAACCAGGAGAAGGAGGTATCGATCATCCTATCGTATACTCCAGCAGAAAGTTATTGACAGCAGAAAAGAACTACACCATGACAGAAAGAGAAGGCTTAGCTATGGTGTACGCGCTACAGAATTTGAGGCATTGCCTGTTGGGTGCCTCGTTCAAGATGTTTACTGACCATTCCGCATTAAAGTATCTGGTCAATAAGCCAGTGTTAGGGGGAAGAATCTGCAGATGGTTACTCCTCTTTCAGGAGTATGATTTTGAAATCATTGTGAAACTAGGAAGATTGAACGCTGGACCTGATCATCTATCGCGAATAGAGTCAGGAGAAGAGCCAAGTAATCTAGAGGACAATTTTCCAGATGCGCAGTTGTTTTCTATTCAGATTGCAGATGAGTACTATGCTGATATCATTCACTTTCTCACTACAGGAGTGGCACCTGATGAGTTTACCAAGCATCAAAAGAGGTAGTTGGTTGTTAAAGCAACAGACTTTACCTTGATCGCAGGACAGTTATACAAGTTAGGTCCAGATGAAGTCCTGCGTAGATGTGTGATGCCGCATGAAAAAGAGGCCATTATCAGAGAAGCACATTCCGGTACTGCAGGAGGTCATTTCGCAGGAAAGCCGACTGTGTAGAAAATCCTAATCGCAGGATTATGGTGGCCTACTTTACATAAGGATACTAAGGAATTTTGTAGATGCTACGATATCTTCCAGAGGGTAGGAAAACCTTCATGACTAGATGAAATGCCGCTGCGACCGCAGGTTACGCTGTACGCATTTGACAAATGGGCTATAGACTTTGTGGGTCCTATCAACCCACTGGGAAAATGAATGGGTGCGAGATATATTATCACTGGAACAGAATACCTCACCAGATGGGCGGAGGCAAAGGCAGTAAGAAATTGTGATGCTGCTACAGCTGCACAGTTCCTATTTGAGAACATTATCAGTAGATTTGGATGCCCAGTAATTTTGATGAGCGATCAAGGCACCCATTTCTTGAACCACACTATTGAGGCCTTGACAGAGGAATTCCAGATACAGCACCATAAGAGCACCCCCTACCACCCACAAGCTAATGGTACGGTGGAGGCCTTTAACAAGATTTTAGAAAATGCTCTTACTAAGATCTGCAACAGCCAAAGGAATGATTGGGACCTCAGAGTTAACGTTGTATTATGGGCATATAGGACTACATGCAAGAAACTTACAGGACACACACCTTTTAGCTTGGTGTATGGATAGGAGGCTGTTATGCCTATGGAGTATATTCTTCCCATTTTAAGAATTGCTCAGATCACCGGGATGGCTGATACAAACACGGTGCATGAAAGGCTAGCGCAGCTGCTTGCCTTAGAGGAAGACAGGTTCATCGCAGGATTCCATCAGAAAGTGCAGAAGGCACGAGAAAAAGCTTCGCATGACAGGCATGTCAAGAACAAGATTTTTCAGATAGGAGACCTAGTCCTCTTCTATGACAGTAAGTTTGTGAAGTTTCCAGGGAAGTTCAAGACGCATTGGTTGGGGCCATACCAGATTCAGCAAGTCACAGACGGAGGAGCTGTTCAGCTTAGCAAATTGAATGGGGAGCTTCTTCCCACTTTCATTAATGGCAGTAGGATTAAGCTTTATAGTACTAGCCACTTCATACCCCAACCTTAGCTCAGAAAGCCTATGAGGGTGCAGATGTCGAGTGTAGTTGAAAGGAGGCATCGCACCGGGAATTAGTCTACACCGGCAGGTATTCTAAATATAAGGAATCGCATAAGGACGGTTCATTTTGCACAAGTCAAGCTAAAAAAAAAAAAGCGTAAGTTGTTTGAGCGGGTGATACGGTGTTTCATCGCAGCAACACAATGTTTCTCCGTGCCACGTATCCAGTTTTGAAAAACGACAGAGGGTCAGTCAAGTCGCCCTCTGACAGGCAGTTAATGAAGAAATGACCGGTATACCTTACCGTAGATTTGGCAGCAGCATAATCAATTTTTGCAGATTTAGTAAATCTTCGACGAGACCGGCGCTTGCACACAACTTCGAGGAAAATTGATCAGATTTCAGCATTTAATGAGGATCGGGCTGACAGGTGTGGTCTCGTCCAGGCATTAATACAACCGATGGGTTCAACTTAGATGACCATTGCCTTCGGGATTATATCCTTCAGCATAAAAGCAGATATCATTCATTCAGGACGGTTACTTTTGCAAGAGCAGAGAGCTATAGAGTGCATTGTTAAGTTTCCCCTTTGCAGAGCTAATTTCGTTACAGAGTGCTGTGATTCCCCTGTTTCGAAGCCATTTCCCGCCCAGAGTATAACACTGAGTGGGTTCTGTCCGAGGAGGAACCCATAGAAGCGATTTTGGAAAGATTTGAACGTGGTGTCCTTACAGCTGCTATGACAATTCCGCCCAGGGTTGTGAAATTAGGAACATCACAGGTCAGACAGCCACCAAGGATGAGAAGTCAAGCGCAGGATGTAGAAGATGTCATCAAAGTCTCTGCTAAAGAGAGAAAGAACGTCGAGCCGATCACTGAAGATAAGAAAGCAGATCAGCGAAATGATGAGAAGAAATCTCCCGTCAGAAAAAAATTAAAAGTGAGAAGAAGAAGGCAACAGGAGAAGGAAGATGACCTATCTCATTAGCTAAGAGAAGAACAAGAGGTTCCAAAGGGAAAGAATGAAAATATGCGGAACCCAAGCGGCATGAATACCTAGAGCAAGTGGCTGAAAAGAAAAGTGAAAGGGAAAACAAACCGAACAAGCAGAACTTCAAGATACAGATAAAGGCTTGTTCTTGGAATGGAATTCCTGGTTTGTATACCTTTCGCATAAGTAGGCTCCAGACTGAATGAAATGTTTGAGAAGGATGGAAGATACAGATTTTCCTTGTGATAAAATTTCTAACCCAGATAAAGAGTAAAGGATATCTGTGGAAGACTTCTCAAAACTTGAATATCCTTAAAAGGTCTCACAAGCGACGAGAGAGAGACCATGACTGAGGGAAGGAAAGATAAGAGAGCCCAACGAACTAAGTTACATAAACTATAGAGAGCGTGTCGCAGCTATGGAGAACGAAGTCGCAAGACTTCGAGACAAATTTCAAAATACTTCGCAAGGAGCCAAGGAGAAGCTACAGCAGGAGAAGCCTGCTGGTAGTGGCTCGAGGACAAGCCACAAGTAAGTGTTCGGGGACTGTTGGAGTAGGGTCCCGCAGCTACAGGAAAATCTACCATTTTGGCGGATAGACAGTTTTGGCGAAGATGAAGAGATAAGGTAAGGATATGACGCCGTATCATGTTTCTAGCTGCAGAGCAGAGCTGAAAACTATGACTACCAGGACAGTGAAGTCAAAGAAGACTACAATACCTGAGCGGCCAAGAGGAGAGAGCTCACCCACTGCATTGAAGGCAGCAGCAGAAGACAGGAGGGCTCAGCTACCCTCATAAAGGAAAAGGAGCAACGAGGTCGAGGTATTGAAGATGAAGGACAGAAAGGGAAGCGGTGCACAGTACCCATGGTCAGCGCCGGAAAGCATGGAAGACTGCAGAGAGCAGTGGTGTGATGAAAAGCGGCTACCCCAAGTACATATATGCTAACTGCCACTAATTAGGGTTTTTGGGTTATTGTTGGGACATGCCCACAGTGTTGTAAAGGCGAGACCTTCGAGCCGCCTATAAAGGAATGTATTTTGCATTGTAAAAGGGTTGGTTGGTTGGTTGTTTGTTTGGTTGTTTGGTTGGTTGAGTAGTTGGACAAGCAGACATTTTAGACAGTTATATTATAGAAGCTAAGCTCTGGTTCTGTTATCAGTGGTAGTTATCTTACTGTAACCAGTAGCTAGCTCATTGAGCTTGTATGTAACAATCCGCAGGGATTGACAGAGAGAGAGAGAGAGAGAGAGAATATTGTAAGAAGGCAATATAGAGATAGAAAAGAGATCTAAGAGAGAAGGGCTCCAGGGTGTGTGTGGAGTTACCTAGAAGATCTCGAGCTGCATATGCGGTGCAGCATAACTGTGTACTCTCTCAAGATATAATAAAACATAGTTCTGTGGACGTAGCTTCTACCCTGGAAGTGAACCACGTAAAATCAGATTGTTATGTGATTGATTCATGTGATTGTATTTACTTGTTGTATCTGTCACTCATTACATGAACTTTGCTTACAGTTTAATGTATGTATGTGTTATTTAGTTCATAGCATTATAGAGGGATAAATGCAGGTTGAAGACTTTAAGTATTCTATATAAGAGTTTTTCTATGTTTCACTTAAGACGGTTAAGAGTCGCAGTGTAAAGCAGTCTTGTATGTTGAGTCCTGTAAGTCGAACACAAGTAACGCTAGGCATGCTGAGCTGCAGCAGTAGGATATTGCAGGGAGGCGATATCGCACCATCAGAGGAGCTATGGTGCGCAGTACTGCATGTTGAGGATCAAGCGTAGGATAGAGTTACATGTTTCCCAGGACGCGGCGATGTGATAAGGACTAGAGTCATCGCGAGTAAGTGGAAGCTGCGCATCACAGAGAGAGATCTCGCGGGTTGAGAAGCCTGCGAGATGCACACAGGATGCCACAGAACCTAGTCGAAGACACTTGAGTCTTTTTCCAACCCATTAGAATCACTTCGGGTGAGACTTTAGGCCACCCCGCGGTCTATCGCCAAAAGGGCCAGTGAGCTAGGGGTGTTGTTGGTACATTACAGTAAACCTGGGTCTGCCCAAAGTGACCAACATGTATGCTATGATAATGCTGATTATTTCTAATGGAGGAATGTATATCTGATAAATGTATGATGAATGGACTATAATTAATGTGTATTTCAAGTCTTGTTTTTAGTACTTAATAATTGGAATCCATTTTACTCATTTTTATTGCATTGGTAGAAGATTTGGTTCCTTTTCTCCAAGGGTCGAAATTGTGATTTGGGATATGTTTTGGAAAGAGTCATAACAGCCTGTATAAATTGAACCATGATGCATATGAGACTTTAAAAATTTTCCTTACACATCCTCTGTCTCTGTTCAGAAATTTGAGTGACTTTGGGACCATTTGAGAAGCCATTTCCGGCAATTACTTAGGGGGAATTGGAGCCGCAATTTGCTAGTAAAGACTCCTACTTTCAACAAAACATTAAACAAGTTTGAAGTAGTAATTGAGGGGTCATAAAACATCCCTGAGCATCATATTTAATTTCTAATATCATTCATGTACTTTATCAGAAAATTTGGGAGGATTTGGGTCAATTTGGAGGTCTAGACATCAAAATTAGTTAAGGTTGAAATTGGGGGAAAAGTGAAAAAATTGGTCATTTAATAAAATTTCAAAAAGAGACATTACACTATATCACTAATTTGAGAGTATTTGACGACAATCCGCAAAAATTGGAGGTTTTAACCAATGATGAAAATTTCAAAGACTTCGTGATTGATGATGAAGAACATCAAGCAAATCTACATAATGAGAATTTTATACCTAAAGGGGTTAGAACATTGGAGGGAATGTTTGATTTGAATAAAAAATTCAAGAGGAAAACCAATGTCAAAACACACAGTTCATCTACGCAGTATGAGTTGGTGAATCTTGGGTCAGAAGCTGAACCCAAGTATGTGAACTTGGGGAAATGTTGCTCACCGGGTGAGAGAGGCAAACTCATTATTCTATTTCAATAGTATAAATATGTCTTTGCTTGGACTTATGAGGATTTAAATACTTATGACACTCACATAATCCAACATGTTATTCCAATTAAAGCGGGATTCAAACCATTTCAAAATCCATTAAGGAAGATGCATCCCAAGCTAGAACCCCTGATTCAAAATGAAGTTAAAAAGTTGCTTGATGCGAAGATTATTTTCAGAGTTAGACAGTCAGAATGGGTTTCTAATTTAGTATCGGTAAGGAAAAAGTCTGGTGATATAAGACTATGTGCATATTTCATAAATTTGAATCGTGCCTCAGACAAGGATAACTATCTAGTCTCGCCAATGGAGTAGAGATGGTAGATGGTTTCAGGCTCCAAATTTTTCTTTTATTAGACGGGTTTTCAGGATACAACCAAGTGTTGGTAGCAGAACAAGATAGGTTGAAGACCACATTTAGGAAAAAGTGGGGGACTTTTTCTTACAGGAGAATGCCTTTTGGTCTCATTAATGCTGGAGAAACTTTCCAAAGGGAAATGGATATATATTTCTATGGTCTAATTGGCATCAGTGTGATAGTATATTTGGATGACGTAACAGTTTTTTCCAATAGGAGAGAAGAACACATGTTTCATATAAAACAGATTTTTGACCGCTGTCGAAAGTACAATATTTCCTTGAATCCTAAGAAATGTGTTTTTGCAGTGTTAGAAGGAAAGCTATTGGGTCACATAATTTGGAAGAGGGTATCTCCATAGACCTAGAGAGGATAGAAGATATAGCACAGATCCCCTTAACCCACAATACGAAATGAATGCAATCTTTCATGGGGACTATAAACTTTGTGCAAAGGTTTGTGCCTAATTTTGGTCAAATAATCAAGCCTTTTCAATAGATAGTTAAGTAAATTGCACAGTTTAAATGGTATGATATAGATAATGGCGCATTTAACAAAATCAAAGCAGCAATAGCCCATGCACCTTCCCTCAAAAGTCTCGATTTTGAGAAATATTTCATTCTATACACTTTCGCTTCTGATAACTCGCTCGCAGCGGTGCTTATACAAAGAGAAGAAAGGGGAGATGAGTACCCATGTACTTCATGAGCATTGGTTTTGAAGGTGTTGAATTGAATTACCTTGCTATTGATAAATAGGCATATGCAGTCTTTAAGGCGATAAAACAATTCAGACCATACATCTTCAAGAATAGAACCAAAGTGAATGTTCCTCACCCGACAATTCAAACTCTTTTCGTGTAGAAAGAATTAGGAGAAAGGAGAGGAAATTGAGTAAGAACTTTACAAGAATATGACTTAGAATTTAAACCAACTACTATCATCAAAGGACAAGGGATTTGCAATTTAATGGGTGCCATTCAAGATAATGAAGACAATGATTGGGAGAATGAAGCTGAGTTGCACATGATTGAAATGTGTCCTATATTTACAGCTCCAGAATATTCATATAGATATTTGATATACTCTCTCTAACAGGGATATTTACTTGAACACTCGAATTCTAAACAAAGAAGAGCACTACGCTTGAAATCAACATCTTATAAGATAATTGATGGAGGTCTTTCCAGGAAGAACGATGATGGAGTATTTTTGAGATGTCTGGAACAAGAGAATGCATTTAAGGTTGTTAAAGAGTTGCATGATGGACCTGCTGGAGGAATTTTTTAAGGAGACACTACTGCACACAAGATCTTAAGGGTTGGATATTACTTTCCAAACTTGTTTAAGGATGCTCATGCTTATGCAAGGAAGTGTGACACATGCCAAAGAAGCGGCGGGAGACAAGCAAAGGAAGCTGGACCATTACAACCAGTCATTGTTTCTGAACCATTTGAGCAATGGGGAATTGACATTATTAGAGAAATCAATCCAAACTATTCATTGTAACAAACATACATCCTTACAACCACAGACTATTTTACAAGATGGGTTGAAGTGATCCCATTACAAAAAGTGAACAAAGATGCATTCATTGACTTCTTACAAGCAAATATTATGACCAGGTTTGGGGTTCCAATTTCCTTGGTTTTTGATAATGAATATTACTTTTTGTTAATTAAACTTACTGAATTTTATAATGAGAAAGGAATAAAATTACATTTAATTATTATCCACAAGGTAACATATTAGCTGAATCGACTAATAAGAATCTCATTAGAATTTTAAAGAAACCTGTCATAAAAAATTAGAGAAGTTGGCATGTAGCTCTTCTAAATGCATTATGGGATGATAGGGTTACACCCAAGAATTCCTTAGGTGTGTCACCGTATACTTTAGTTTATGGAAATGAAGCTATTTTACCACCTAACATTTTGTTGCCGTCTTCTCAATTTTCCCAAGCATCTAGAGGATCGGGTAGTGAGGTTTTACAAGCTCGAATCAATACTTTGTTGAAGTTAGAAGAGTTTAGGCTCAAGGATAAAGAGAGATTCAAACACCAAGAGGAGATTGTGAAGAATTTGTTTAACAAATATAAGTTCGAGAATAGAAGATATAAAGTGGGATATTTGGTTCTCAAGTGGGATCATCCACATGACGAAAAGGGAAAGCATACTAAATTTCAACATCTATGGATTGACCCATTTCAGATTGCTACAAAATTAGGCCCCTCAACGTATAAGTTACAAGATTTACAAGGGTGGGAAGAGAATCTTCCTGTCAATGGTTTGGTTCTCAAACCTTACTTTACCTAATTCCTTAGGAGTCATTTGTACATATCTAAATTTTTGCGTTTGCTTTGATTTTATTGTAGTTATGTTTGCTTTCTTTCTGCTGATTTGGTTTCTTTGCATTTGATTTGTTTCAGTTTTTCTTTGATTTAGTTTAGTTTTATTTCGAATAAGACATCGCAACTTTTGGTGCTTTGTGGACATTGGAATTTCAACAAAATGCAAATATTTTAAACCAAAGAACTGATCATTGGGATTTATCGATGTCAAAAGATTTTATCATGACATGGTTCTTTAATTTAAAAACACTATTGAAAGGAAGTAATTTGAAGAACACATTGAAGTCCTATGTTTAAACCCTGTTAAATAACTAAGGTAGGAGAAGTCTGGAATATTATTTTGAGTCTCCATCCACTTCACATTAATATCTATCCAAGGAAGCTTACAGCAAAGGACCCATGGAAAGGAAGCAGGACGGACATGTGTATGGTATTCAAAATAATTCCATGCCATAAATTAAAGCCAAAAGGCTTAAAGAGTCAAAATTTCCCAGAAAGAAAGTATATATCAAAAGGATATAATGAAAACATGAATTAGTAAATGGAGGAATTTCTCAAAGGTTCTTCTCCATCCGCGAGCTGAAACAAATTATCACTCACACAAAAGGACACAATAGATGGAAGAACCTAAAATCATATCTCAAATGCAAAAGGAAGCAATATGGTAAGACTCAAAAGAAAAAGGTATGAAATCGTCAAAAGATTGCAAAAGGCATGGGAATGAGGAACAAACAAATACGTCTGTCCACAGTCTATTACGAGCCCGTGGTGTCGTAGCCAAAAGCAACCAGGGGCAGAAGTAAATGAACCTCATATTTCGGCCTCAGAAGATTTAGCAGGACTTTGAAACTTGGTTACCCTACCTTATTGGACTACACTCAATGATACGTTCTAAATTTTGCATTCCTAGAAAGGTTGAATTTTAAATAAATCTTGAAATGAATTGGGATGAGTTGGTTTAATAGAATGCCATAAAGAAGCTTTGGGTTGCAAAGCTAGTTTTTCTAGAGATCTGTGTTCACCACCCAGTCGCCACTTATTGTTGTTGCAACAATTACCCCAAATTTGTTTGCAATTTTTTAGTGCCCCCTTTTAAAATATTAGCTTTTGGTTTTAGTTAGACCTTTTTTCACTTTGAAAGTCATCATTCATGACTTGGTTTCACTCTAAGAAAGCTCAAAAAGTTTTTTTTTTTGCACTAAGTAACAAAGTATTTTTGATCCGATGCAGCGGATGGATTTTATTGTTTGATACGATGCAGGGATGGAATATATTATTTGAGCCGACACAACGGATGGATTTTAATGTTTGAGCCGATGCTGCAAATGGATTTCATTTTTTTGAACAAGCACATTTTGGCTTAGTGTGATCCGATACATCGAAAGTTTTTTGAGTTTTTCGCCGACACAACGGAGGTTTTCTGCTTTTATCGTCATATCTTTTCCTGATTTGTTTTGATTTGTTGTGTCAGATTTTGTTTTGATATTATGTTGTAACGATGGAAAAGTTTTTCCTTCCCCGCCTAACTTTTACTGTTGTTTTATTACGTTGTTTCTGACCCGCTACGTCGAAAAAGTTTTCATCTTTTTTCCACAACATCGGATATGTTTTGAGTTTGCATCCGATGACTTTTTTGCCAAAATCAACAGCATGGTCTCTCTTTTATAGCCGGTCTCCTCCGTCGGGTGGTCTAGCTAGAGAGGGTTGATAGAAGCGGAAAGGTTGTGATTTATGAGCCACCACTGTCAGGGATTTTTCCACCTCGCCTGCCGATTTGGGTTTTCTGATGCACTTTATTCTTGGCACCAATATGGTGTTTATTTCACACTCATGTGATATAGGGTTTTAAATGATCACTACAAGTAATTTCACCAACCGTATTAAAGGTTTGGCCCCATTTTTTCCCTATATATATTATCTATGGGGTTTTGTTGTTTTTGCGTTGTGGTTGCAAAAGGTTAAGAGTTGTTGAAACATGTGATTTTACCCATTTGGAAATCCCTTACGATTTGGGAAGCCACCATCTGGATCTTACGTGGGTTTTGGACACCACATTATTCAATAGTCTTCAAGATTAGCCTTCCAGGTAGGATCTGATCCATTTGCATATTTTTGATTGGTAGGATGGTTAGGTTGCGACCTGTCGTGATTTGATAAGTAATGTGTTTAGGTTTTAGGGGCTAGGGTTTTAGCATTTATCATTGGGTTTAAAATATCATTCTCCTCTACCTTTCATTTGTTTCAGCAAGCTTTCCTTTTGTTACATCTGTCTAGCTCTTGACCTAGCTGACTTGAGCCATAGTTGTTCCACCTGCTCCCAAGCTACCCCTATCGTTTCTATTCAGCCATGGTTTGCTCACATCATGTGGTGCGTAATGATGAATATGAGATGGCTTGGGTTCTTTGTCGACCATTTCTTACTTGGTTCATGTTTATATATGATGATAGGGATTTGCAAGTTTTTGAGCCACAAGAGCCATGTGGGATTTCGGTTTTTTCACCTTGTCCCCTTTCTGGAAGTATTGACCCTGGTGGTCGATGCTATGGAATCACTACGTTCGTATCAATTTTGTTACCCATGGGCTGTAAGTCTCATAGAAGGGTTGTGCGTAGAGTTTTCAAAGGAGGTTTTGGAAAAACCCTGGAAGGTGCCCAAGAACGATGAGTTAAGATTTTGGCTCCTCAAACTGAGCTCACTTGCAAACTAGGGTTTTTCCCGGTTCGACCTTACTCAAGTCTGCTGCCCTTTTTTCAAGTATGTTATAGGAGTCAGTTTGATGGTATGCAAGGTTTTGTAGTGCATAGTCATGATTATGGTAAAGAAGATATGGTAAAATATACTGGTGAAGCTTTTTCTAGAAAGAATTTTCTACTAGAGAAGTAATAATTTCCTTATGTGCATTACAAGTTTTACAGTATTGCTTGATTTCTTATATATATGAATGCTTGTGGTTTCTAACTATAGGGATGCTAAGACATTTTATTTTTTCCTACAGGATTAGTCTGTATCTGACACCATGCCTAAGAAAGGAAAGAACAAAGCCAATATTGACAATGAATCAGACGTTGAAATCACACCGAGAGTAGAGATAATATATGAGGACACTAAATCTATCACAGGGGCCAAGCCTGAATACAAGAGGGGCTGATTTCTCACATGCTTCGAGATCAGAAAGTTCCATACCTAGGATTGGAGGATCTAAACCTGTATGACGACATATTGAGATCAGGAATCACAAAAGTGTCCACAATACCTGAGCTATTCCCTTGCTCCGAGGTTATTGGATGGATTATTTCTAAGGTTGATGCAAAGGGGATGATCATGTACAATGTTGAAGACAAATGATTTGCCTGTTTCACCCCTGCGTTCATAGCTAAAGCTTATAGTTTTCCAACCTCATAAGTCAAAATGAAAACTGATTGGATAAACAGTCTGACCATTGATTACATTGGAGTTTCAAAGATGATGACAACTGAAGGAAAGTCCTTATGGAAAAAGGAATCCGGGGAATATGAAACTGCCAGTCTCTGCACCTCATACAGGCTAGTGGCCCTAACACTAAACAAGATATTTGGTATAGATGATGGAAGGTTTTACAAGATTGAGTAGATACTAGTATTGTACCATGTAATCATGATGGGGACTGTGTTCAATTGGGCAGATATCATAGCAAACAGTTTGTCCTTCTGCATAACTGCAACATAGGAAAGATTGCATCGACGAAAATATGAGTTTTATATGGGATCCTTTCTTATTGAATGTATACTTTGCTTCCATCCATTTGAAAAGTTAAACTTCAGTTGGAAAGAAGGAAAAGCTCCCATCTATGCAGCATACCATATTTTATGGGCTCACAAATATCACAATTATTACAAGATTATTTGTGAGGAGTTCTTAATGCCACTATACCAATTAGTTTTCCTTGAGGAATGTAAATGCCTGTCTGAAGGTGCTTTTGAGTCCATAAGGGAATTTGGAGACTACTTCTTTTCTGAAGAGGGTACTTACTTGAGAATGTATGGAGGGACCAAAGCCCCTTCAGTGCTTCCCAAGTATGTGACTGATTATGTAGTACAAAATTAAGCGGTGAGACATCTTTTCTTGGATGGTTTCAGGAGTTATTTGTTTTATTGAATAGGGATGTGTTCCCTCCGATGCCATTTTATGTCGGTAGTTATAAGTTTTCCAAGGTCAAAAGTGCACCAGATTTTGTGAAAGAGCTGGAAATATTTCATTTTGGTGAAAAGAGTTTTCACAGGAATGATTTTCAAGGCAAAGTTGCAGCACATCGTGTACTCCTAAAAGTGAACTTCGAGTATGCTGATAATTTGGATAAAGACGGAGAAGTATACCGAAATGATTACAATATGACTATTTTGAACAAGTGTCTCGAGAAGAAGATTACAATGTCTGGAGGCAAAGGAAGTAGCAGTAGTAATCCTGAATAGAAAGGACAGGATGGAGAAGTTGCACGGAAAGAAAAGGAAGAAACAACACTGAGATTAGAAAAAGGTGCAAATAAAATCCTGGATGAAGAGGACAAGAGAGAAAAGGAAGAGGAAGATAAAATAAGGAAAGAAGAGGAGCAGAAGTAGAATGAGGCAGAAGAAAGAATGAAAAGGGAATTAGCAGACAAAGCAAAAGAGGAAGCTGAGAAGATAGCAGAAGAACTCATACAGAAAAATCAAGAGGATATATATAGGGAAACTCAAGAGCATAATACTACTTAGGATAATCCAAAAAGTCTCCCTTCCACCTTAGGAGATATATTGATAGGAGGTCACATCCCTATTTTTGAGTTGGGGTTGGTACCTTTTACTCCGTCTAAGCAACATGAAGTTGCAAATTTGGAAAATGTATTTTTTGATCCCAAGCGGAAATCAATTGTATAGAGAACCGAGAAGACCTTGAAAATAGGTACCCAACCTGAAGTTACCATAGTGACTGAGAAAACTGTTTTAAAGAATATAGAGGAGGATCTAGAATAGATGGCCTCATTTGGTATTGCAATTGGCCATGTGAATTCCTATAATGTTAGTAAGATTAAAGGAGTAGTTGACCAATATAAAGATAAAATGGCACACATGAAGGAAACATTGAGGAAGGAGGAGAGAGTAGGCCGAGAAACAAAGAGGAAGTATGATTCCACTCTTTCAGACTTAGAGAAGCTTCAACAGGATTACCAGATTTTGGAGGTAGAAAAAGATTCTTTGAAACTGTCACACACTATCCTTGATGGAGAAAAGAAGGATCTAGAAAGTAAAATGGAAGAGATGGGAATACAAAGGTCTGCAACTGACAAGCAAGCAGAGGAGTCTAAATTTTGAATTGTGAAACTAGAAGCATAGAATAGTTCCTTAGAGGTACTATTGAAAGCAACTAATGAACGGAAAATAGACATAGCAACTCTTAGAGAGCATGCTCTCTTGCTCAGAGGTAAGATATATCAAGTTTAGGTGAAGTTAGCAGAAGAAGTTTATAGAATTAAGCAAGTAGAAGCTAGATTGTAGGAGAGCTCAGTGATATCCACTGAATTCAAAACGAGGACTCAAGAAATTGCAGAAACTATACATGGTCAGTTGACCTGGTTGGAAACTAGTAAAGAACTTCTGGAAAATGCACCTATGAAAAGTACAGAAAGGTTGCAGATTGAGTATGATATCATGAATTTTAGTAGCAATATTACTGAGAGATTGATAGTCACGGTTGAGAAGACAATGGACAAATGCATGGAATGATACAAAAAAGTCCTTACAACTCACAATAGATTCCAGACATCTTCAAAAAAGAGGCTGCAAGAGTTTCCAGATTAGGAGGAGCATTTGAAGTACTTGCATGACAGGATGTAAGAGGATGAACTTCATATACAACTGGTTAAAGGTATGAATGAAACGGTGGTAAACTGTTTGGTGGCTCAAGTTGCAGTAATTAATTTTGTGCTGGAGGACCAACTTAGAGTAACTCCACAAAGGGTTGCAGAGATAAAATCCCAGTTGTCCAAGCACGGAGTCACAGTTAGATTTTTGGAACCAACATACTTCGAGCCCATAGTCGCAGATGTTGTTGCATGGAAGCGGTTCGTGAATGGATCGACTGGGCCCACTTGATTTGTCTTATCTTATTCACATGTGGGGATTTTATTGTAATATTTTGTATTTATTCTATTTTCCTAGTGAGCACACTAGAGGACAAACATTTTTGTAACCGAAGAGTTAGGGAATATCAAAGGCCATGGATAACCAAAGGTCATTTTGTAAATGTATAAGTATAGGTAGACTAGAATAGAGAGAGGAATTTTTCTAGCTGTCATATACTGAAACGTTTTGTAAGGATAACTATTTCGTTTTATAATAAATATGACTGAAATTTCATTGGAGAGAGGACTGCATGAGTTTCAATGCATGTTGTGTATATTGTTAGATGAGGAATTATTTCTGTTTTAGCATGCTGTACAATTTTTGAGATCGTTCTAACCCACCGAACTATTTATGTGTTATGAATGATTTCATTTTATGTTATGAATCTTATGCAAATGAATGAGTAATGAATGCTTTAACTTCACAGAGCTATCTTTGTGTTTTTTTCTCTATTGTATTTATGTATTCAGAATTTGTCAGTTATCTGTAGAATTCTTTGTGCAAATGATGCAATACATTACTCATATTAGTATTAATCTTGTTCCCCGGTGATAGTTTAGATTAGATTAGAATAAATTAGTTGTTCTTTGCTTTTGGTGATTGAGGGACAATTGATTCATGTAAGGTGACAGGTAAGACCCTACACATCTCATTACGTGGCTAACTGCTTTTGAGCTTCTTCTTTTGGAAATCACCTACATTTAGTTAGGCACTTGCATATCATTCATAAACATAAAAAATTACATAAATGGTGGACCAGGCTGCAACTAGTAATATAGAATTAAGCATTCGTTTAACTCTACGGTATTCAGGTCGCTAACCAGATAGATCCCCCATACCAAATGATAAACGATCTAGTTGGGAACCATTATTGGGGAGAATCCCTACTGTCGGTACCTAGATTTTTCCAGGCATCAACAAGTGGTCAAGATTCCATTTTCTCTCCAAGCAAAAAAATAAAATAATTCTAATACATAACCAACTCATGTTACGATGAGTAAAATAATGAGATGGTTATGCAAAGTGTCCTCTCCATGTGGATGTCTCCAAGGAAAGGAGAATAAGAAAGTGCCATGCTCCAACATTTAGCCTCCAAATGCCTCCAAGTGTAGCGCTCCAATAACAACTCCTCAAAATCATATGAAACATCCCCTCAAAATGCTCATTAAAAGGGCATGTGTAATTTTCAATTGAAAATACACCTTCCAAGTGGCACATGTGGACAATATAGTGCGACTTTTTTATTGACAATTTTGAATTTTCCAAGTTCCTTAATATTTATCGGATTTTCTATTATAACCTGTTTTTGGAAATCCCATGATCACTTTGCATCTAATGGCATTGAGATGGAAACATTTTGGCCACTATCAAAGAGACAAATACTCCCAAATCTAGAACACCCCTCCAAAATCTCAAGATAATGTCCACATGCTAACAATAGTCCTTGAAACTAGGGCATCACCTCCAAAGGATCAATATCTAAAGTGCTACCTCATCAAAACTTCAACAAAGGACAATTCCATGGAACGAGGAGTTTTCCAATTAGGATAGTGGCATCAAAACAAGAGCAACGTCCCCACAATACTCAATCGACCACATGTAGGAAGAGGATGGTCGCTTCTTCAAGCAATAGATTATAATGATGCATTAAAATGTGTGCTGAGAGAGAAGTTCAAGGGGAGCGTTCCACTAGCAATGATAACTAACTGTGTCAAGATGCCATCCAAGTGCCAAGAAGCAAGGGTGTCCAAGCAAAGATGAGTGCATTCCTCAATGTACGTGTTAGAAGAGAGGGTGTTCCTAGGAAAACCAACAACAAACTATCCCCAAGTGTGAATCACATCAAACAAGCTAGAGTGTTCCAATAGAAAGCATCCAAATATCATAATGTCATGCATCCAAGCTAAGCACTCCATCAAAAGGGATAGTCCCTGCCATCGATATTTCAAATTAACCCAACAATGCTAGATTTCTCCATCAAGGGGTGATTAACGTGTCATGAGAAAGTGGTATATCAGTGGAATGCACCACTATCTCCCATATTTCTTTATCTAGGAGACCCTAAACCCACTTAATTACATCTATAAACCATCTATAAAATATCCCATAGTTAACGCTTCATCAAGGAGAGGGTATTAACACTTCAAAACTTAGGATACCCTAAGTTGATGGGTTCCCACTCCATAAATTCACAAAGTATTATATAATTGCAATAAGGCTAAGCAAACATACACCAAGCACGTCAATATCACCAAGAGGAGAGCATATCAATCTTAAAAAACCATGGAGAGATCACATCTAATAGTTACTAGCATTTATCCAACATCTAATCAACATAGAGCAACAACCTTAGGCCAAAGCTCACATGTAACCTGATTCATCCAATGATTTATGCTGCAAGCTTGTTCTTTATGATTAAAATCACATTTGTAATTATTATACAATATGAGGGGTAACTACCGGCTCCAACTTGGGGACATATGGTCTTTGAAAAATAGTGCATGAAAACTTAAACATCTGCTATATGTATTGTTGTATACTAAGAAAGAGAATATGAGAAACCACATCCCGAAACCCCACATACAATGCCCATATGATCCAATACATCAAAATAGGCCATATTGGGTTTTAGATGAAAGGGCACAAGTCAACAGTGCCAAAAAATATAGAATCACATCTAATGCTCATCATGTTGAGCTTATAGGCTTCCTATTCTAATGCTCTCAATAGCTTATTCATCCTACCCAACTCTACTATAAGAAGGAAAATCATTAGAGGAATTTTGGGGTCTAAAATGGGCTTCCTAAGGAAAATAATAAAATAATAGTTAAAATAATAAAATAATAGTTAAAATAATAAAATAATATTGATTAATTTTGGAGGAAGAAAGAAAAAAACTACTTTTTGTGTTCGTATTTTCGACATATCTCCCTGTGTTTTTACTCAAATTTTGATCGGGAGAGCTCGTTGGATGCGGAATCAGATTCTGCATCCAACGAGCTCTCTCAATCGAAATTTGAGTAAAAACACAATGAGATATGTCGAAAATATGAAAAAAAAAGTAGTTTTTTTTAATGACAAATATGTCAATTCAACCATTATGGTTGACTTATTTTATTGAAATTCTATTGGTTCTTGAATTCCAACTCACAAAAACTTATTTTGGCACGTTTTCTTATAAGGCCCATTTTAGACCCCAAATTTCCTCTAATGGATACTAAGTGAAATCATACAACCAATGCAACCATTTAAGCATCTCGTCAATGCCATGAATTCATTCCTTGTGTTTCATTAGAGAAAATTCGGGGTCTAAAATGGACCTTATAAGAAAACGAGCCACCTTGTAAGAAAACAATCCATTGAATTCAACAACCAATATAATTTCAAGAAAAGAGTCAACCATAATGGTTGACATGGCATATTTGACATTAAAGAAAATATATTTTTAATTTGTATTTTCAACATATATCCATGTCGTTTTACTCAAATTTGGAGTGGGAGCACTAGTTGGATGCATATTTAAATTTTGCATCCAACAAGTACCCACACTGCATACTTTTGATGGACCCCGCTACCCCAAAAATAAGAAATACTTAAAAATGTGATTATGACATCATCATCACGTTCATCATTAAGTTTTTTAGGTATTTCTTGTTTTTGGGGCAGCGGGGTCCATCAAAAGTATGCAGGATGGGTTTTCGTTGGATGCATAATTTAATTTTACATCCAACAAGTTGTCTCTCTCAAAATTTGAGTAAAATGACTGGGAGATATGTTGAAAATAAGAACAAAAAAGTTGTTTTTTTCTCTTTCCTTAAAAAATTCATAAATATTATTTTATTATTTTCTTTAGGCGGCCCATTTTAGACCTCAAATTTGCTCTAATGGGTCATCAACCAAAATAAGGCCTCTTAAAAAATCAGGTGGATCAATGCTAGAATCTCCAAGAGATAAAGGTTGAAATATGAATTGTGCTCTTGAATATTGCTTAAAACACCACAATCATGCCAAGGGAACATGCCAACATAAGAATCCTCTATCCAAGTTTGGATAGGACTATTGTAAACATGATCATGGATGAAAACATGACAAGTCAACCCCTCATCATCCCTTACAATATTGACATCACTCCCCTTAAATAATAAGGGCTTATGGGGCTCTACAAATCTGCAAAAATATTCAAGGGTATTCTGCAAGTAATATGTAAATGAGATACGATAGAATATTCCACGGTTAGAAAAAACTGTCAGCCCAAAATCAATGGCTTGAAATCCTTTTTTTATGATTGGAAATTTCTACAATAAAATTCAACATAAAATGTGTACTTCCCCATCCCATTTCCAACACTAAAATCACAATTTTCAGTTGAAAGCACATGCACAATATGAGAACCTGAAGAAAAAGATGGCTAGAAATTTCTGCCATTAAAACCCTATTGTACCATACAATTTTCATCTTGTAGAACACATTTTGTAGTTGAAAAGTCATGCATAATTTTATCAAAATCCAAGCATAAAGGTGGTTGGAAAATTTTGGCATGTTTTCCATCATAAAACTGCTCAAAGTGCTAGAAAAAAATGCATTATACCCAATAAAAGATGGTTGAAATTTCCATGAAAATGCTGCAAGAAATCTATCCAGGGTGGTTGAGACAAATTTGCATAAATATCGTCTACACGATGTCTAAAATATACATTATTGGTAGGAGCATATGGTTGGGATATATTTCTAATTTTCTACATTTACCTCTTCAATTTTAGGTTGTCCCAAAGATTTAAAACTTGCAATCTCTTTGCTAGGCATATTACTACAAGTATCATAGATAGGGTATCACAAATTTTCCAACAATCCATTTTCCTAATATGATCCAAAATATGAAAATTTTTCTAAAACTTAATTCCCTAGGATGCCCTCATCTTAAAAAATGGATATGTAAATACATTTTCCATTTTATCATTAGTCAAGAGATTTTCATCAAGATTTTCATTTCAACATCATCATGATACATATCACCTAATTTAGAAATTTGAGAAGGGTTATAGATTATCAAATCCTTGTATTGATGTGGGGAAGAAATGGACAATTCAATCCTTTATTTAACATGCTCTTGTCCCTTAATAGAGACACGAGGTTCTTCATGTATTTAAGGTCTTTCTACATCAATATGTGATTTCTCTTCAATGGAAACATGAAATGTCTCCTCTTCATCAACAATGTTCTTGTACATTCCCTTGATAGATTCAACATAGTGAATATATTCCTTGCAATGACTAGGGTATAAAATATTGCAAAATGTCTCAATCAAACTTGCAAAAGATGATATTCCCCCTCTACCAAGATCCTGAAACCAATCCATCGCGTTCCTTTCCAAACTACTTGAAAACAACCTCATTAAAACATGCTCATGAATCACACTAAGATTTGACATGCGGTCCATGAAATATGGAATGTAAAATGTGATTGAATCAATATGCACATGGAATCTTGGAATGTAATCAAAAGTGTCATTTGGTAGCTTGTTAGGAAACCTTGGGATACTTGAGAGATCAATTAGAGTCTAATGATCGACTAACCATGGAGGCCATATCATATTTATTCACTTCTAACCCTTCAATATTAGGCTAACAAACTTTAAAACACATACAATCATGCCTCATACCAATATAAATATTTGGAGTTGCCAAGATGAGATTCAAAAAGCTTTGAAAGTGCTGCATGTGCTCACTTCTAAAAAAAACAATGTCTTCAAAAATATGCAAGGAACAAGAACTTTGTTCCTTCATGGAGTCACCATGTGAAAATAAGATCTTCAAAAATAACACTCACAATATGTCATGAATCACAGTCTTCAATATTTTCCAAGAAATAGATTTTATCCTTGACAATGACACCAAGATGTTACCTCCCCAACTAGGTACAACCCATGAGGGAACTACTAGGACGATTTCCACTGTCATATATGCAACCTATCGTCTATGGTTATGGCTGGATATCCTCTAAATTAGTAGGGGTATCCCTTAGAAACAAGATTAGTAAATCTTGGAAATGAGGC
Organism: Pseudotsuga menziesii; assembly: GCA_001517045.1. Taxonomy (NCBI): domain Eukaryota; kingdom Viridiplantae; phylum Streptophyta; class Pinopsida; order Pinales; family Pinaceae; genus Pseudotsuga; species Pseudotsuga menziesii. Next base: position 481,631 of record LPNX010357171.1, read on the forward strand.
ATAAGGTGTGATAAGAGAGTATCTTTAGCAATTTTTTTTTTCTTTTATAGTATAAGAAAGGTATCCAAGGTATCCCTAGGAAATAGGATTACTAAATCTAGGAAATGAGGCATAAAGTTCTATAAGAGAGTAGCTTTAGAAAAACATTTTTGTCTTTTGTAGTATAAGAAAGGGATGGCAGATCGAGAGATTAATACTTATTCCAACAAGGAAAATGGAGTTAAGAGGCCAAAATAAGTGGGTGAGTTCATGAATGGTTAAAACAAGGGTCACTAAAACATGCCACAAGAATCCCTAACAGGATGAAAAATGAGTTTAGAAATTAGATCACTAGGAGGGCCCAAAAGGTGCCACATCAAAACATTGTTAATTAGGCTGTGACTTATACAATACAATATTACAAGAAACAACTCTAGAAGATGCTAGGAGCAAGTGTAAATGTTCAGACCCTAAGTGTCCGTTGTCTTATGTTTCTTTATTTAAATAAATCAACCTTGAACTTAATAATATAAATAAATTTCTTAACATGCAACAATCACACAAATGGTTGAAACATACCAACAATGGAAGAATAAACACAATACACACAATTTACTCCTTCAAACAAACTATTCATTAGTGGATTAAAGCTTACATGGAAACCTTAACAGCGACCAAAACTTACAACTGTACGATACAATCAAACAAAGCAAATTTGCACAAATATTGAGGAAATATGCCCACAGAAATCAAGAAAATAGCCTGAAGCTTGTTGCCGTGCTACATGGCTGTTTGTATGACTATACACATCTATTTTGTATGAATGTACGAATATGTTTGTACAATGGCACAAAATTTCATACGAAAGTACATATTTATGTATGAGTTTGTACGATGATATAGATATGTTGTACTAGTTCATACCACTATATGGATCTACTGTACCTACTGCTTGCTTGTTGAAATCTTCCTGGATGATGATATTGGCTCTTGTTTGACACTCTAACTCTACTCCACAGATGAATTACTTCACCTCTCGACCATACTTTATTTGAGTGAATAATGAAATGTGTCTTAATTCTCTACCTTAACTTTCCTTTCTACTTTAGTTAAAATACTAATTGATCAAAACCCTAGTTTCTTAGTGAGATGTGTTAAATTTTACTCAATACAAAATTTTGATTTTGTTCTCAATAATTTTTATACGCATAAATTATAAACAAAAATACTTGATATTTAAGCCAATAAATTTGAAACAAAATAAATAGGAAATCAATCACACATTTGACAATTATTTGTAACCCTGGAAAACCCCAATGGAGAAAAACCAATATTAAATGTTCTTCTTTATAAATCTTGGCTCACAGAGGAAATAATAAATACAACATAGTAACATGTTTCTCAATGCCTTAGGAAAATCAACCTCTTTAACTGAATCGATCCTCTTGGAGAAAATCAACAGACTAAAGAGAAATCAACCCAAGAAAACCAACTTATGTGACCCCTTTTGTCAGCTGCATGGCTTCCGTACAGATATGTACTGATCGTACTGTCCCCTCTATGGTTGGTACAGATTGACTCTCTACTGGTTCTGCTAGTACAATGGCTATTGGATCGATTCCTTTCTCTCTCACACATAGTGAAATCGACCCCTATATTTTTTGTCAGATCTTTCTCTTGCTGCAAATCTCTTCTCTTCTCCTCAGCCACTGAGTCTCTCACTCTTCTCTTCAAAAAATCGCTCTGTCAAAATGATCTTGTGATTTCTTGTGTGTCTTTCTCCTCTCCTTAGGATTTCTTTTATAGCTTCTCAATGGCCAAAACCCTAACCGTCAATCTCCAAAGTGATGGATGGCCAATATTAGATCTTGAGCCTCATTATGATCAACAACTGTGACTTAATTTTAAGTTTACTTTAGTCATTAGCCAACATTAAATCAATTAATGTGTTTTTCCTAAGTTATAATTGTGAAAGATATATAAAAGTCACTTACTCTCTCAAGCAAGTACCTAGAGAGGTAATTTTGACAACTCTTTCATGGTAGACACATAGACTATGTAGAAGCACTTGTCCAAGCTACAAACATCAATGTTTGTGTGAACCATTGAGGTCTCCTAATACAATTGGTAGGAGTTGGTGGCTCCTCCTCTGCACCTCAAGGTTGCTTCCCTAAACTGGAATTCGTTGGTTACATTGGCTCAGCCTTCAGAGCTTCTTGCTCATCGTATCACTAGAATAGGCTCACAAGACTTATTGGATGCGGAGTCTTTCTCAAACTTTACATCCCTACTTACAATTTGTCTTTATATCCCCATAATATAGTTTTTATTATGTACACACATAGCTAATAATAAATAAACAAGATAATATAACAATAAATAATAAAGTTATTAATATAGTAATAAAACATAATAAAATAAATAAATAAAAGACATGTCTTTTATATAAAGCTGTACCAAGTCATATATATATATATATATATATATATATATAATTGTACTTTGTCCTATTTACACACATACACATACACACACATGTATATATATATAAAATTGTACTTTGTCCTATTTACACACATATATATAATTGTACTTTGTCTTATTTACATTGGATGTTTATTTAGTAAATGAACTTTATTCGTTTCATATGATATTAGAGCTTCGTCTCGATCCAATTTAGTGACTCAACTTTTTTTTTAGAGTTTCTCTAGCTGGATCTGTGACCACAAAAAGTTTAGATTTATGTGAAGGAAGTTTTGCTGCAAATTGCAAGAAAAGATTAGTACTAAAACAATGAATTACTTAATTGCAAAAAAAGAGGGAATAAGAAGAAACAAAAAGAAAAAAAAAGAAAAAATTTACCAACTTTTTAGGAGACTTGGTTAATAATGTTTTAGCAGACTTGGTAAATTTTTTACTAACCTAAAAATCTCTTTTTACTAGATTTTAGTAAATATTTTTGGTTGTGGATAATCGTGGAGCCATCGCAATATTTTAATTTGGTGGTTTAATATTTTAATTTGAGAACCACCAACTAGAAACTCCCTTATTGGAAATCGAAGTCAAATTACGATTGACTTGATAATTTGGTTTGTTTGGTATATGAAAGAGTAAATAATTTTTGAATAATGTGAAATAGGTATCGAGGGGTTTATTCAAGTTATTGAAGTAATGAAAGTATATTATAAAAAGAAAAGGGTAATTAATAAAGTTCAATTGAGAAAAGAGAGTTATAAGAGTAATATCTTAACATTTCATTTTTCCATTCAAAAGGGGTTAATTCAAAAGCCTTAAAAGATAAAGGAGAGAGTTAGGCTCCACTCAATTCAAGTCATTATTTTATTCTTAAGTCTAAAACTTAAAAGAGAAATTTGAAGGTGAAGAGTAAGAAGTTATCAAAGATTTAAGTCCTTAATTAAAGTATTATTTGACAAAAATTTCATCAACAACAAAAAATGGAAATGGGTTGTTATAAGGAGGGGAGATTTAATTAAGGTATTATTTGATAAAAAATTTAATAACAATAAAAAAATGGGTTGTTATAAGGAGGAGAGATTTATTTATAAAGGACTTTCAATTTGATACTCTATAATAATATAATTCCAAGGTACCATTCAAGGGAAAAGATGCTCACATCCATATTTGTCCAAATGAGAAGGAAAATTACATTAATATTGACTTGGTGAATCGATTATTGATTCCAGAACTTAGTATATTAAAAAATAAAAGATTTATTGGTGATGGATTTGAAATTAAGAACTTAATGTTAAACTTAGATGATTATAAATTTATATCTCAATTCAATGTTACAACAATGTCTAGAGAAAGTGTGGACATAATGCTTGGTGAATCACAGATGGAATCTTTAGGAACCTCAATCTTAAACATGAAGAATAGTTTTTGTCCTTCTATTATAAAAGAAAATGATAACATTGCAAGTTGTGGACATTGTTACCACATAAATTAGCACCCTTTTGATAGGTCACAAAGGTCGATGCTAAGATTGGAAACTTCTTAGGAGATGCACCCATTGTCACCACAATGCATTATCCTTTCTCTTTAGGCTTGCTCCTTTGGCCACGAGATGCTTCCCGAAGATAAAAGTAGCTTTGTGAAATATAAGGACGAGAAGCAATTATACTTCTAACAAAACCCTCCTACTAGATTAGTAACCTAGTGCTTTATGGAGTCAATAAGATATTTCATAAATACTCAATGACTAAAAGGTTAGGAGCAATGTAATTTGATACTATTTTTTCCATATGATATATCAATTTAACTGCAATATGGAACCAACATCAATAAATTCTCTAGATTTTTAGTTAAACCCTTGGAAAAGTGACCAATAGACACCTCTCAGCTTCCACCAACCAAGGACAATAATTGTACCTCAAGGCTGGTATTGCTTGCCAGAATTTATGATTGTTTAAATGCTTCAGATCTGTACTATCCTACAGAATTTGATTGACTTGGTATGGTACTTCAAATCCCCTAGGGTACCCAACATAGCTTGGAAATGAATGTAAATCTCTCTAAACCCCTAGGGATTGTCCCTTTGGATCAACAAGACAATAAACCTGACCTGCGCTAGAGCTATACTAGTCACTACGAGTTGATGTCACACTACTAGGGTTGACATCACTCTAGTTTAAGATCTATACAAGCTACAAAACACCTTTTTTGGGGGGATTTTTTTCACTTTTTATGGATTTTCAAGTAAGATAAACGACTCAAAAATTTATAACAAGGGACAATACTTTGATTTTTGCAAATAAAATCAGTATATGACAATCTATATCTATATCTATATCTATATATCTATATATATATATATTTCCTTTTGCAAAAAAAAAATTGGTGTTTTATTATATATCTATTTTTTTTGTATTTTTTCCAATATAGTACAAGAAATTTTGTAAATATGAAATGGTGAAGATTAGGGAAATAGACATAGGTATTACTTATCCAGGAAAAGAGAAATCGGGGTTGGTGTTTCTCCCAAGAATTGACAATTCAATATTTGAATGAATTAGGGAAAGGCTAAGAAACCCTAGATTACATTAGTTGACTCTACCCTTCCGTCCTATAGATGCAAGGTAGGTGATTCAGCACGTAGCTAGGGATTCTTCCCCACTACAGTTTGGAAACCATACTATGTCGATCCCACTGGATCCCTGGGTTTAGTTAGTTTTTTAGATTTTTTAAGTAGTTGTTTAACAAGTTTATTTCCAGTTCTTTCCATTTATGTTACTGGGTGAGCCCACTTGAGGCCAATCCGAGCCCGTTCGGCCGCAGTACCAGTTACTGTCGGCCGTTTTTAGCTCCGACTTTAAAAAATTTCAGTTTCCGGGCCAGGTCGCTGCTTTAGGGCTTGAAAGAGAGACCCCATCGCTTATATTTGACCCATAAGAGCGATCCCCTCGCTACATTTCCCCTGACAGGAGTGACCTACCTCTATAGGCTGAATCGCCTATTTCGGCCTAAACTGAGCGACCCCCTCACATATTCTGGGCTGACAAGTGCGACCCCCTTGCCACATTGACCCCGATAAGAGCAATCTATCTCTCGGTTGTCTAATTCAATTGTTTGGACTATTAGTGCGGCTCTGTTGCCACTGTCCAGCAACCTGTCTATTTTTGCAAGCAATTTTCAGGTTAAATATATGTGTGGTTAACTATTCAAGAAAATAAATTTGTTTAAAGGCTTAACTTAAAACCTTGTAAGTTGATTTTCAGTTTTTCACTTAATCATTGGAAATTAGCAACCTTACACAACCCTCACTCCTCTACTCAGTCATCACCCCCCGGGGTATTTTGAGATAAGACGAGGGGTTGAGCAAGTATAGTAATAGGCACTTATCACTATCATTGCTCCAAAACCACTAAAACTGGGTGACTTGGAAGGTAGAGGCGATGGATACCATTGGGGGTTTTATGGCATTCGTTTCCTCCCTGTTGACTAACCTTGCACTTGAAGAGTGACCTGAGGATCTACGGGTGGGCTTAGTCCCACTATGTTGAGAGCCCAAAACTCTTTCCTAGTATAGGAGGAATACAAGGATAGGGTAGTCACCTCAAAGATTTACTATTGTTCAAAGTTTAATAGTTACATCTTCAGTTCTGTTTAGTTTCAGTTCTGAGTTCTGTTTAGTTTTATTTTTGTTCACAGGTTTCCCATTGTTCAATCTACAAAAGAAACTAGAAACATTTGCTAAACTATATCAATACACCAAATGACTGCAGATTCACATGTCTGAAACAAAATTACAGATAATAATTTAAAACATGACTCATTCATAAGGCTGCACACAACCGCACCACTTAATCAACCAAACTCATTTCATGACGTTGAGCCAACCATTAAAATAAGTTAATTTACATTAATTCGAAGCTTTGTAGTCTTAGGAAATAAGTCCTTGATTGCCTTAACCATGGGAAGTACTTGGGATATGCACTAAAACTCATTGTGAGGAGTACCACGGGAACCCCAAAGTAGCTGGCCAACGAGAGGAATTGCCAAGTGAAATGGGAAACGACCCCCACCGATTGACTAGTAAAACCTATGAGGAAACGTTGTCTTTTGGCAGTCTTGGTGGCCGAGCGACCACCTGCAAGCCACTAGGAATCCATTTAACCAGGCTCAAGATCTTCATCACTAGTAACATTGTTTGAATCACTAAAATACACCATTGATCCATCACATTCCTCCTCTCGTCTTAAGGGGGAGTCCCCTCAGTTTGGCCCTTTGAACCAACACCGCCGAGACCATTCTTGATGACCTTATACACTGTCAGAAGGTCACACAACCTCTGACACAGACTCAGATTCATACCAATATGAGCCAAATTTGCACATCTCACCATCCAGCCCCATGGATGGTGCAAAACTGAATCCCTTTTCCAGAGGGTTGATTGGAAGTGGACCCATGTCCATCCCTCAAATCATCACCATCATCCCTGTCGGTGGTCCTAGAATTGCTGTGCAGATAGTGATAAGTTAGCTACCCAATAGTAGCGGACCCACACCTATACCGACCATTCCCTTCATCCCACCAGTCATACCTGAGGGTAGTGGCCCTTCCACGATTGTGTTGGCTAACGCCATCACGGGAAGTCAGCCACAGGTGCCCCCAGTCACACAGGGCCATCACATTCCTATAAACCCCAGTGCCATTTTTGGTCCTTCCTTCACTAACGTTGGGTCTAACCTCCCTTTCATGGATGGCCTGTAATTTCCTGATTTGACTAGGTTAACCAACGACCCAATATGCCATCAAGCCCATTGGCCTCCCATGCCAACCAAACTCCCATCAGACATTCCAAAGTTTGAAGGGAAGGTAGGGGAATTCCCTCAAAACCACATAATAATGTTTCACCTATGGTGCTCATAAAAAAACATCGTAGATGACAAAACCAGACTAAGGTTGCTCCAACGAACCCTCACAGGTACTACAACCAAATGGTACATTGAGCTACCGCAATCCAAATACCTAGATTTTAACTCGGATTTTATGTTCCTTTAGTATTTCCAACTCCTCGTCAGATACGACGAAGGGGTGGAGATATTGCTATCTTACCACTAGAATACCGCAACCCACATAACCGACCACATCCATGAGTGGCGGTGACACCATAGTTTGTTCAAGATATATCTTGATGACATGATCTTCCTAGATTGGTTCCTAAAAACTTTGCTACCACCCATAACAAAGGACGTCGCATTCAAACGTCCCCAATCCGAAGAGGAAGTCATCTTAAAATCCCAACAGTTTGATCTAATTTATGCTCAGTCTAGATACCTTTATACCATCATTCCAGACGCACCCCATGTGGGAACTTCTTACCGTGACACGCTGGGGGCATCCCATGTCACAGATGGCATCATAGGCTCTGTTTCCCATCAATCACAACATCATGTGACACCACCTATGATGCCACCACATTCAAGCAACACCCCTAGTGTTTCCCACCCTAACCAAGCCCCTGAATATTTGAGGATGATGTATTAGTCTAGAGCCACAACCTCGTACACACAACCCACACCACAACATCATGCCCATGCGCTAGTTTGGTCAGTGCAACAATATTCAGGACAGATGATAGGATTTGTAGCACCAATGTTATACCAAAATCCTGTCACCATCATGTGATAAGACTCTTGACATACCTACTTTCCCTGAATCCTAGCTCTTGGAGTGCAAATCCATGCTAATTATCAATCTTTCGTGAAAATTCCCAGCACCGTGCTTTCCTTGTTGTCTAGGAGTGGTACCTTGTTCGTACCGCCTATCCCTTGTTGTCCACAAGTAGTGCCACCGCTTATGGCCCTTAGTCCATAAGCGTTTCTTACCAGAACCGCTCTTTCATTGAAGGAGAAACACGGTACCTTGGGTAAAAATGGAAAAAGAGAAGTTTCTCGCGGCTTCTAGATGATAAGTCTCGTGTCCTCCCTTATCCCTATCATTGTGGGTCAGTTGAGATTGAGATCCCTCATCCTAGGATATTAGAGGCCACCTCATCCACTAATCCCTTAAACATCCCTATCCATTGAGCCTTATAAATACAAGCTCATATCCATGGTTGAGGGGGAGAACTCTTAAGGTATTGTTATGTTGTTGGATTGATCACTTGGCCCAAGACCATTTGGAGAGAATAGAGAGCTAGAGTTGGAGCTTATGGGGATGAGAATGCTTGGTTTCATCGAGATACATGTCAACACTAAGGTTTGGTTGTAAACTTCTTCATATTTATAGATTAATGCAAGTTGATTTCTATCCCACATATATTGTTGTTGTTTGTTTTCACATGTATGTTGTTAGATTCCTTAGTCACTAACATGGATCAATAGATTATATTCTGGCCGTTTTGATGTGTTTGCGTGTTGAAGCTTATTGTAGGTACACAGGGTAACGATCGAAGAAGATGGAAGATCCCAAATCAGTGTCAACAGCATATATATGATGAACTTCGGGCTTATCTTGACTGCTAACCACATAAGGAGTTCTCTTTTCGCTATACAGTCTTCTGCTCCCATCTGGAACTGGGATGGTAGCATATGACATGTCCATCTGCAAGCTGCCTTTCAACTTGGAAGTCCAAGATCTTGACAACAATACCCCAAATTTGGGTGGGATGTCTGCCACTACCACATCCATGACTATGGTCTTAGAAGACAGTTTGTTCAGGGTTACCACCATGTCCTTAATTAGTCCCAGGCATTTTACCTTCTTGGAATCAAAAGAGTACAGATATTTATAGGGCCTTGTTACCTCCAATCCTAAACTTTCTACCACTCCTTTGGGCATCAGATTATGTGACGCCCCAGAATCCAACATGGCATTGTGGACCACTTTGTCGAGCACCTTTAGACTTAAGTAGAAAGGAGGCACCTCTTCACCCTCTAAATTCTCAGCTTTTGATCCAAATGATATGGCAGGATTATCATCATTCAAATTTAAAATGTCGGCCTGCCCTTCACCTTGGTCTTTAACTATTTTTGAAATAGTATCTCTGTATTCAGTATTTCTCAACAACTCATTAAATGGAACAAAGATATTCAGTTTAGACAGCTCGTTTTGCAGGTTAAAACCAGCACTAATCTTCTCTACCTCAATCGGAGTCGCCTTTTTTATTACTTTATCCCTCTGTACATCATTCTGAACTTCTCTACTCACAAAGGGCTCTTGTTGTGTTTCTTTTCCTTTTTCTACATTTAAGGAACTAGAGGAAGGCTGATTTGGATTTGCCTTCCCTTTGTTTATGGGAACATCTCTGTTCCTTAGCTTCATTTTCCTTTGGACATCATCCATCGCATGTAAATAACCTCTCTGATATGACTCATTTTCGAATTCTTCATTTGCATCTTCCTGTGCAAACATATTATGTTCTTCTTTAGTGAGATATATCTCTGAATCTTGTTCCCCGAACAGGTGGATCTTCTTCTTCGCCAACATAATTTTCAGGGAAAGGTGGGCGGATGGGCTGTTCTTCTTGGTTTCTTGGATTCCTCTGGTCTCTTTTTACTATTTTGAGGGGGAACAGGGGGATTTGGTCTTCTGAAGTTTGGATTCCTGATCTGGGGATCCCCTTGCTCTCTATTGAAAGGCCTAGCATCCATGGTTAACTTATCCATCAACTTCTCCATAGTCTTCAGCATTATGTCAAACTTAATGTTGGAGCAGGACCCCGCAGCTACAGAAGAAGCTGCTAATTTTGGCGGAAAGAGAGAAGTTTAGCGGAAAAAGGACAGGGCAGAGCTACGACGGTGTAGCACGTTTCCAGCTGGAGAGCAGAGCCGGAAACCATGAATTTTGGGATAGAAAAGTCAAGGAGGCAACGGTACCAGAGAGGCCGAGAGAAGAAAGCTCAACCACTGCATTGAAGGCAGCGGTGGAAGACAGGAGGGCTCAGCGACCCTCATAAAGAAGAAGGAGCAATGAGGCTCAAGCATTGAAGGCGAAGGACAGAAAGAGAAGCGGTGCATAGTACCCATGGTCAGTACCGGGAAGCATGGAAGACTGCAGAGAGCTGCGGTGTGACGGGAAGCGGCTACCTCAAGGACAGAGAGGACCGACTGTCACTGTTTAGGGTATGGGTTTACTGTTGGGACAGGCCCACAGTGTTGTAATGGCACGACCTTTGGGCTGCCTATAAAATCTTGCATTTTTGTATTGTAAAGGGTTGGTTGGGTAGCTAATCAATCAGTAGATAGTCGATCAAGTTGATAGTCTTTGTAGATTCAGAAATCAGTCAGACAGACTGCGTTGTAACGATCCAGACACATAGTCATCTATGAGTCATTTGAGTCTGTATGTAATCATTTGCAGAGAGAACAGAGAGGGAAGAGATATAGAGAGAAGATCGGAGATCTAGGAGAAACTTTGCGCTGCAAGGGTAGTGCAACAAACTGTGCTAACTTCCCTCAAGATATATAATAGAAGCACAGTTTGGTGGACGTAGCTCCCA
>LPNX010357179.1:0-12550 GCA_001517045.1 Pseudotsuga menziesii
AACTTGACACGGGGAGGATCCCTCTAGACATCTAATCAACCATTTAGCAACCAAAATATTGTTTTGAGTCGCTACATCAATCCAGCCAAGGCCTCCCTGATCCTTGGGCATAATGAAAACATCCTAAGGGACCATGGGAAGGCCACTAGCTCCACCCATAAGTAAGAATTTAAAATCAGTTCCAACCGATGAAATTGGATCTTGCTAGGGAGCTAACAAGATGCATAATAAATGTGGGAGGCCTGCAAAATCTTGCTCACCATAGTCAGCTTTCCAACAAAGGGAAAATCCTTGTACTTCCAGACATGTAATTTGCGTTGTAATCTATCCAGATACCAATCCCACATTGCAATTGGGGAGAGGTCCACCCCAAAAGGAATACCAAGGTATCTCACAATAGCACTTCCAAGAAGTTGGAATCCACTCACGCACCTCCTCCACACCGATGAGCCATTAATTAATCTTATTGTCATTAATAATAACCCTTGAAGCCTCACAAAACATTGAAATACAATCCATGGTAGCTACAACCTAGTCCTAGTCCTGTTCAACAAAAATCGACAAAAGGTGGTTGTCCACAAAGTGATTATTAACGATCTCCTTCCCCTCAGGTAGAGAAATACCTTGGAGTTGAACTTGACAATGCACAACTTCCAATAGATACACTATATCATTTGCCACTATCAAATAAAGATAAGGAGGCAATGGGAATCCTTGTCTGATTGACCCATGGAGATGAATTGAGGGAGACAAAACATTATTCACCAGATCAAAAGTAGAGGCGCAAGAAAAAAAATGTGCTAATCATGTCAAAACATTGTTGTCCAGAGCTAAGGAATGTTAACATATACGTAACAAAAGTCCAATCATTATGATCATACGCTTTGTCGAAGTCAATTTCCAAAAAGAGGGCTTGTTGACTGGTCTCCTTGGCCCAATCCATGGTCTCCCAAGCTGACAAAATTATATCCAAAATAAATCGAGGCTACACAAAGCTTGTTTGTTCACAATGAACAATTGTTTTGGCCACCTCCTTGACCCTTGAGTCTAAATCTTTTACCATAATTTTGCAGACAACGATCAACAGGGAAATTGGATGCCACCCCCAAATAATATCTCTCGCGGTGTTCTTTGGAATAAAATTGATAAGGTGTTGATTGAGAAATTCTGAAAATTTCCAAGAAGAGCCCTCCCACACAAGGCTACAAAAATCATCTCTTACTGTATCCCATATCACCTTGTTAAAATCACACGGTAAACCATTAATACTCAAGGACTCCCCAATTTGCATGGATGATAGAGGAATAAAGAGTTCCTCTTTAATGAAATTTCCATCCAACTTGTCCCTGTTGCTAAGCGAGACCTTATGGGTAACTCCACAATAGGCATCCCTAGCAGTCAAAACCAATTTCAACAAAGAGTAAGCTGAGAAAATATTTTGAAAATGAGCACTAAACATACCTTCAATCTTAGTTGGGTTCTCCTCAAGAGTCCCATCCACGCGACGTAGGGCCACAACCTTGTCTGCTACCACTTTTTTCTTCAAGAAGTCGAAGAAAAATTTGGACCCCTGATTCCCCTCCTGAATCCAATGTAATATAGCACAAATCTAGCCCATTTGGAAATATACTACTCACACACCACCATCTCACATTGAGGTACATCTTCTTGAAGTGCATTGTTATGAATTTCTTCCTCTAGAAGAATACAAACCTCCTCTAACTGCATTTGGGCCACCCAAAGTATGATCCTACATTTTTGTGCAATCATACGATCCCACCCCATCATGAACTTCTCAAAACAATGAATAGTTACTTCCTACCACAAAATCCAACCACTATCACCCTAATGCCAAGGAACAATATTCCAAATACTATGAACTAGAGCAAGGAAATATAGAGACACCAAATGAGAGATGTTCAACAACTTGAACAAAGAGGGTTTGGAGTGTGCCACATGCCCTACTGAAATAGAGGTCATAATGGGAAGGTGATTCGAACCAGTAGCTACAATAAAAACATCAATTGGGCACATGGTGCTAGAAAAGGTAATATAATCTGTTAGGCCATAATCCTATCCAATCTAGCCTGAACTCTAGCAAATCGCTATCTAAAATTAGTCCAAGTCAACCATCCATAGTAATCAAGAGCTTTCTTCCCTAGTAAGAGTAAAAATGTTGAAGAGAATCTTTACACTTAGTCTAAGCATGCTTCCACAAACCATTGAGCATCAAACAATCCAGTCAACATCTAGAAGAGAGGTTTCCATCCACACCTAGAGACAAGTACATTTGAAACAAATGTTTGGTGCATAAACAAAAAAAAATTCCAGTAATCTCTTCCTAACCAGGTGAGTGATCCACACACATTGATTACTTGGGCCACTTCTTGAGGCTGTAAAAACGCTTTGCAAGGAGGAGATCACTAACTCCACCCCTGCTCTTTCATGATCATGATTCATGGACCAGAAGGGACCATTCCAAATCTAAGTCATGGGACTGTGAAACTTAAATATGGATGATTTGACCTCTTACAAAAGGACTATCTTTGTTTGAATTTATGAAAACTCCTTAAACAATCTTCTTCCTACCCGAGATTTTCATCCCTCTAACATCCCAAGAAAAAAGGAGAGATTCATTTAACGAACAAGGGATTGGTGAAGGAGTTGAACTCATTGATCATTGTGAAGGAAGGCTCCCCTCTCTCAGGGGAATGGGTCACAACCTCCTTAAAGGATTTCACTTGTAGAACTGGGTTCACAGTGCTGGAAAATATCGCCATAGACTTAGGATACGCAGTCCCTTTATTCTTGTTATTTGCGCTGCCATCCATCCCTAATCCACCTCCATATTTTGGATCAGCTCACTACCACTCGCTCACGATGACTGCATGATCTAGCTCTGGGTCATCAGTAGGGGTGCACTCAATCTCTTGGGAGCTTTCAGTTGATTCAAAACCCCAACTTCCTTATGCATCTCTTGAACCATATCCCCAACTTCCTTTTTACCACGTCTCGATATTGAAGCAGGAACACACTCTAGGTGCCCTTCTCTCAGGGGAATGGGTCACAACCTCCTTGAAGGATTTCACTTGTAGAATTGGGCTCACAGTGCTGGAAAATATTTCCACAACCGTAGGATATAAAGTCCCTTTCTTCTTGTTAGATTTGAGCTACCAGCCCTAATCCACCTCCATATTTTGGATAAGATCACTACCATTCGCTCACGTTGACTGCATGATCTACCTCTGGGGAATGAGTAAGGTTGCAATCAAGCTCCTGGAAGTTGTTGGTTGATTCAAGACCCCAACATCCTTATGAATCTCTTGAACCATATCCCTAACTGCCTTTGTACCACGTCCTGATATTGAAGGAGGAACACACTCTAGCAAGAACCTGAGAGGTCCCTTCCTTGGTCACCTGAGCAGAACTAACTGAAGATGCATCATTCCCAGGCTAAGCCACTACTGCCGCACCTATACCCCATGCAGATTGGGAATTCCCTAGAGGGGGTTTTCAGTGAGGACAATTGCAGATGAGATGATCATGTGTTTGGTAGGAAAAACATGCATTTGACAAATTCAAATATGACACCTTTTGTTGTTGGACACCATCAACAATTATTACTAAGATATAGGGAGGCCATGTTTTCTTAAAATCAACCTTTACACAAACTTTTGGGTTAAGTATAAAAGAGTTACGTTTGTTGTCAAGAGCAGGATCTCCCCAAACCGTTGAGCGAACAAATCCAAAATGATCTAAGAGCAACATAGAGTGTAGGAAACTCAAGCCATAAAGGATAGTTGTCCTTCCCTCTGTCATCCAGATTGAATTTGGCATGTAGCCTACAATATTGGCATGTACCATAGTGGAGAACATGTTTAGCTGTTACTTGGTGTTAAACAAAAGACAAACATATTTGTAACCAAACCCCAATATGAATTTTATGAGACTCCTTTTGCCTCCCAATTTAGTAAAAACCACTCGTTGAAGGCTGCCTTATCTGACATGTAGTGAAGAAAGTATAGAATCACCCCATGACATTCTAGGTTTTGTTGTCCTTCTGCATAATCTTGATTATTAGCCAAAAAAAAGTTGAAGTCAACGTCACCAACTTCAACACTATTTTGAGGGAAGGAGATTTCAACTTTTTCAACCACCGGGATGGTAGAACAAGGTGGTTTGAAGTGAGGGCTTCACCACTTTCAATAAAAGTTCTTTGTCTATTCTAATTGTCTCTAGTTGTGCTTCAACAATCGTAAAAGTTGCTTGCAACTAAGAGGGATTCAAATCTAAGGTGAAAACCTCATTCAATTAAATAGGGCCTTTAAGCACATGCATATCAAAATTCCTTGCTAAAATTACCTCCAAATTAGGATTTAGAGTAAGGGATCCAAGTGATTTAGGCTTAGAGGTGGCCATTCTTCATTGTACATGGAAACATCAACCATGGTGAATTTATGATCTAGAAAGACAACAACATCATCATAACCCTTTGAATATTGACCATCTAGGGGCACAAAATCCAAGGGATACCTCTCTCTTGTGCAAGTATTTCTTGGATAAACTTATCCGTTGGTTTGGTAGGGGGAATGGCGGCGAGAAGAGGAGCATCCCCTTGAGCCTTGTCTAGATAAGTTGACCTGATTCTCTGTAAAAATCCCTCGTGTGACCTCATGACCAGTCACTTGACCTCCCTCGTGGTCTAACCTCCCTCTATGCACAGCTGCCAGATCTGTGGGTTGACTTCCAATGCAACATGACCTCCTTCGCACTGTTCCCTCCGATCCTTTCCATCCGATCCCCCGTCGTCTATCCAACCATCTTCCTTAAGGGTCAAGTCCACTTGTGGTGCATCTTCCAAATCTGCAGGGTCGTGGTTCTAACCCCCTCGTTGTTCGATTATCACCAGTGACTTTTCTTTCTCTTTCATCATGCTTGAAAACTATCTGTTTGTGTGCACTGCATCTTGATTTTCGTTGTATATTTTATTTCCTTAGATTTGTTCAATTTCTTGAGATTACTCTATTAAACTGTGGCTCTGTTACATATTTCTCAGTTTAGAGTGGAGCTAATTAGACAATCCATTGAGAAGCATTTTTTTCCAGTTGATGTCTTTCTCTCTTAGGACTTAACTAAGCCTACAATAAATTAAATGGAAGAGATATTTACTACATATAATGAAAATTATTTCTCAACTTTCACAGCTTCTAACCATGACACTATAACTACCGTGCCTTGTAATGTCATAGATTTTAAAAATATTGAGGTTGACTGCTTGGCCTTGACCTATGGGGCTATGTTGACGATGTAGGCCTAAAAACATGTTGACAAGCAAAAAGGAATTGAACTTTCCTTATACTATTGAAACAAAAAAAACACAGTAGCACTTGGATATTTGTGGGGATTGGTCACATTCCAACGTCTAAATCAAAGTCTAATACGATCTATTCATGTTGGGGGTTTTGTTGTCTATCCTTAGTTGTCTTCCTTGAGGTGGCTTTGACTTGAGGCTTGAACTTTTTTTTGGTGACCCTGACCTTGATGCCCCAATTCACTCTAATTAATGCATCATATTTCACCTCCATGGTTTCCATCTTTCTGAGAATGGTTTCTTGGATTCATTTTCTTCCATAGATTCTAACCAATAGATTTTAGAAATTTTAGAGGCTTTATTATGATCACTACTGGAAAAACCTGTATCTAGAATCCATTGTAGGGACTCATTGTGAACATGTTTTGCAAAAGTAAGCCATGTTTGGACCTGGCTCTCCACTCTAGGTTGTCAATCTCCTTTATT
Source organism: Pseudotsuga menziesii (assembly GCA_001517045.1). Lineage (NCBI taxonomy): Eukaryota > Viridiplantae > Streptophyta > Pinopsida > Pinales > Pinaceae > Pseudotsuga > Pseudotsuga menziesii. The sequence goes on from LPNX010357179.1 coordinate 5,798, forward strand.
ACAACATCTGCATGAGATTGGTGAAATCGCTTGGCATTGGCCATGGATTCTTGTTAGGTGCGAGGAATCTTCTTCGTGGATTGCTTGCGAGAAATACTAACTTTACAAGGTATTCCACTTTGAAGATGGCTGAGGATTCCTTATCCTCCACTTTAACTAGTATCTTCCCCTTCTTGTCCTGTTGAGGGTCGTTCCTAGTCATTTTGTCCTTTTCTCTTGGCTTAAGAATCATGAAGGTCACCAAAACTAGCGCATCAAATATTAAGTATATTTTCTTGTTGGGGAGATCTCAAATTGCTTTTCTATTCAACTTAGTACTGCAACACAGTCCTTGCCAATTAGTCCTCTTGTCTTGCCCTATGCATATTTCCTTTGACTAAGTCATAGGTCCTCGGTCTTGGCTAACATCCCAAAGGAAAAAGCATGTTAAACTGGTAGCGCTCTTAGAGATTTGTCTCTCTAGAATAAGCAAACATAGGCCAACCAAAATTGTTTTCAAGACCTGTGAGTTGAAAAAATGAATTAAATCAGAGAGTCTAGTTCCAACCATGATTCCTCTCTTGCATGCCTTGTTACTCTACATGTTCTTCATATCATTGTTGGACATGGGAGGATGGGAATTTGGATTAATGCCAATATATTTCATTTTACTCTCCAGCCTAGTTAAGGTCAGCTTGTGTGGGTATACTTCTGCTTGTTGCATGGGCTTGTATTTAACCCCCATCACATCAAGTGCACCCCATATAGGCGAATATATGTTAATTTAGCTTAGTAGTAAGCAATTCTTTTTTACATTGTTTTATAATCTCTATAAAGGTAAAAGTGATATCATCTTTATAAAGACACAAAAAATTACATTCTACATTTATCTCTAGAGGGATGTTCTTTTTATTTTCTCAATTTAAGACACTCACTGAAAGGAAACATTTGAGACAATACACAAGATTTTTATGTCTCGACTTGAAACATGATATTGTGTTTGAAGATGGAAAAAGTTTTGCATTCTATATAGTTCATATAAATAATCTTTTTATTGTCTCAATTTAAGACATTTAAAAACAATATTTGAGACAATACATAAGTTTCATTTTTTCTCAACTTTAAACAATTTATCATTTATTGTCTTAAAACCACCCTCCATGTAGTAGTGCCAAAGTATGTTGTGTGGTGGTAGCACGTGGTTGTGATTGTGATGACACCAAAAATATTTTTTCATGTCTCATTTCCTAGCATTGAACCCTGACTAGTACCCTATTTCTATGATAATATTATGGTTTATCAATAAGTACCATAGTACATATCAACTCTTTCTTTGATAATATTATGGTTTACATGCAATATTATTTATAAGGATACAATTTTTTATGTTGTATTAAGAAAGGTAAAAATTAAAACATGGGATATATGATAAATCTATATAAATTATGATATTTTGATGATGCATTTTTTTAATACAATTTATTTATGCTTTTGGGTTTTAACAACTTTGAAATAATTTTTACCCTTCTAATTTGCTAAATTTAGTGTAATTGAAGTTCATTGTTTTTAATACTGAGATGTGGTATGGAAAAGTTTGATAACTCTCTAAAAGAACCCCATGTTCCATTCTTATGTGAGAATCTCTCAAAAATAAATATTCATCGAATTATATTTTATTGGAGAATTTGCATAGAAATATCCACAAAATTACAAAGAAATATTCACAAACCCTAGTACCTTCTTTCTTTGACTAATACCCTAGTACCTTCTTACTTTGACTGATACAAACACCGGGGATAAAACTTGATGGCCAAAACACCCATCATCAAGCATTTTCTCTATTAAATACAAGATTGCATGCTTGCCATCAAAGTTAACAAATATGCTCAAATGCGTTTCTTTCTAGGGCTATGTTTTGAAATACTAGTTATCAAGATGAATCCAAGGCATACCCGACCAGCATAACTCTTCATTCTCGTGGCTTTCAAGCAAGTTATTCTTATAAAAGGACTTTCCTATTTTGGTTCTGGACCCATCTTACAATTGCTAGTTTCAATTCCAGTTTCAGGAGCTCACGATTCTAAGGTTGAACTACGATAAGCTAATCATAGTTTGAGAGGACTGGGTTGTTTTAACCTCTTATATATATATATACCATAATGTAAGCAATATATTTTCTATTTACCAAGGTCTACTCCACAATAAGATCTATCCTAAGGTGGGAAAAAATATAGTGAGGTTAGAATCATGTTTTCTAGTAGTTTTTTGGTACCTCGATGTCGACTAATCACTAAAAAAATGAGTCCAACATCACAAATGACTTTGATTTTGAAGGGGTGAAATCACCTAGGCCTATTTCTAGGAGTGGGAGGTGGCCTCCTATGATGGAATCCATCATGGGATAAGTTAATCTTTTAGGGTTGGGAAATTTCAACCTTGGCAGGTGCACTTGCAATAACATAAACACATAAAGAGAATAACAAATGTATAAGTATTTTGATGCCGTGACAAAATAAATTATCGGGTACTTGAGGTAGGCTACCTACAAACACATACCAATTTCTCATATTAGTCATCTCGAATTGGATCATTTATAGAACCACTATAGCACCCATACAATTATGGTTGTTTAACCACATTACCCTTACATAAAACACATTTGAACACATTATACAAATAATAACATAAATTTAACCTGGTATAAAAGCAATTAATATTAAATTGGAGCATTTTTTTATCCTATAAAAATCAGCCTCGAATAAGAACTTTAAAAACTAGTAAATCCCTCTACTCATTCAAACTATCGTTTATTGCAGATGATTGGAGAATTCTCTAACCAACGTTAAGGTATGAAATCTCCATCTCCCTCAAACAAGAGTTGCATATACTACAAAAACACAACCCCTAATCCAAACTAAGTTCATCATACCTATACTTTACATTTCTCAACTTAAATGTCCATGTGGGGTGCTCAACTTAAGAGTCCACATGGGGTCATTATTACAATGTTTGGTTTACCCCAAACCATCAACCTAAAGACCACGTATGAGTTAATTCACACACATGGACATCTAGGTAGATAGCCATGACACTCATCGGTTAGCTAGGACATTAAATTAAACTGGTTAGATAAACTATCTTTAATGTTTAAAATAAATATGTTTTGACTATATATTATGCCAATCCAATTATAGTCAAAATGCCTTTTGGGTCAATCTTGCTACAACCAAATGTCATAACTTTTATCTTTCCATTGTAACTAAATTTGACTATTTTTAGGGCAATCGGGCCATTATAAGACTCTAACGAACAACATTAGTTGCTAAAAAATAAGACTCCAAATGACTTAAAAATTAATCTTTGCTCTCAAGGGGCAACCATAACATCTTCTTTCCTTTTGTGTTTTTTCATTGGGGGTGTTCAAAATATATTCCATTTTCATTTTCTAGAGCATCATCTACATTGAGTTATAGGATAAATTTTCAAAGCATTTTCCACCTAACATTGTAGTCGCCAAATCTAATGCAGGAAAAACAAATTGCAACCTGATTTGATCTATCGTGTTATTGATCCAAGTAACACTTGGGATTAAAATTGCAATATTGGTGCTAGCAAATGGGAAACTCAAGAGGGATGCCAATGTTAAAACACATCCTTCTTCACGTTAGACATTCTCTCCTTCAATTCAATGGGGGTGTCCCTAAGGTTAGGATCATTAAATTTATGCAATGATGGCTCAAGGTGTTGAGAAGAGGTGCCTCAATGAAATAAATTTGATTTTAGGTTTATGTGATTAAATTTATGGTGATTTATAGGCTAGGACTATTGCCAAATTCCACAAGGGCAAGTGGGGTCATAAATTAATAGCTATGTCTGCATATATATGAAACATGGATCTAATTATTGTTGTTACCAACATGCAAAAAAACAAAAGAGGGAAAATTTATATGATAAAATGGCTCCTTCCAAAGGTAACCTTGAATGCACATGAAAATAAATAAAGGATGATTTTATTACTATTTAAAGCACACAAGAAACCTCTCACCGAAATGGCATAACATAGAGGCACCAACTAGTAAGAAAAAACAACAAGAACCTTGTAGGGAAGTTCTTATTTGAGAGACCTGAATTTATCAAGCTCAAAAACCTTATTGTAACATAATTAAATTGGTATTCCAACACTATAAATCAACAAGAATTGAAACAATGTACAATTTCACTTAAGAAACCCTTGAATTTCCATTGCTTTCAATATATATTATATGAAGCTTAAGAGAATTCGCCTACAAATCCAACCATGTCTACAATTGGAGAGACGTAGTCCTTTTAGGATGGTATCTCCATCTCCTTATAATATAATATGGTTTGTTTCCCTAGATCCACTAATTTCTCCAAAGGAAAACAATCCAATAACCAAGTCATATGACAAGTCAACAATGAATAAAATAATGAGGTTATGCCATGTGCCTCCTCCTCAAGGTGGATGTCTTCCTTCACCTAAGGTTTGAAACATGTAAAATCCCATCAAGTGGCACATATGGTTTATCTAAGTGGACATCGTAAAAAATTATGCAACAAAATCCTAAATCCAAGGATCGATCCACTAAAAAGAAGAATATTGGAGCCTCATTAAAAGTGATCAACGTGCTATAAATAGTCCCCTAGGGTTTGATGTCTTCATCAACAAATTCTATGAATCGATCTCTAATAAAAAATGATAAAGTATGTCATTATTGAACCTCCTCAACAACTTTTCCCAAAAATAGCACTAAGTAGTTTAGATGTATAAATTTCTCCCAGATAGAATGATGATATAAAATGCATGAGATAATCAAAAGATATCCTTTACGACCGGGTGCTCTTTAAAAAAGTATTAACTACCCCCTCATATAGTGGTGCTCTATCGAAGACATGCCAATAAGTATGAAAATGACTTTTTCTCACACAGGTTACATTAGTGGTCGAAATGGTTGTTACAACAATCTTTCATGAAACTAAGGTGCACTCCTAGAAACAAGAGTTGCATGCAACTTAGTCCCTTTTAGAAAATAAAAGTAACAAATATATTAGTGAATTAGAGGTTTTTTTCACAAAGAATATTATATGGTAAACAAATAGCAAAACCTCCAAGGTTAAATATATATCAAATAGATATTTTTCAAAAAATTACCAATTAAAAGTATGGGGCATTATGCAATAACAATAACAATATAACAAAGCACAATATGCATAATTTATGTTTGATAAAAAAATCTCTCTCGTGACTTAAAATAAGCTTCAATAAATATGGCTACACAAGAAAATAACAAGGTGCACATATTTCTATAAGCTAAATGTAAAATAATAAAATACACAACTCCTATTTTTATAAATAATGTAAAATAATAAAATACACCATTACTATTTCTATAAGTAACCATAGGTCCACATTATACTTGTAGTAAAAATTGAAGACAAGTCAATAGCAAAATTCAATATATTTGTTGTCATGGTTGCCAATACGTTAAGAAAAACAGTTTCATGACTACATGTTCAAAATCATTATCCTTAACATGTTAGAGAACATCTATTCTCCAAAATTTAGGGATACATATTAATATGGATCATAGAGCTGCTCTAGAAAACACTAAACTTTTTCTAGGTCCCATTAGTAATTGGAACATGCATTTTTTTATCCTTCCCTATTAAGTATATTAACTCTTTCTTTGATAATATTTGGTTTACACACAATATAATTTATAAGAATATATTTTTGATACTGTATTAAGAAAGGTAAGAAATAAGACATGGGATATATGATAAATCTATCTTTATTATGATATATTGATGATGTATTTTTTAATACAATGTATTCATGCTTTTGGGTTTTAACAATGAAATAATTTTTACCCTTTTAATTTGCTAAATTTAGTGTAATTGAAGATCAATTGTGTTTTTAATACTAAGATGGCATGACAAAGTTTGATAACTCACTAAAAGAGAGCCCCGTGTTTCATTCTCATGTGAGAATCTCTTAAACATAAATATTCATGACTTCTCTTATATAGGGGAATTTGCATAAAAATATTCATAAAATTACATAGAAATATCTAGAGACCTCTGTGTTATGATCAAAATCATTAGAATAATTTGATAGGTGTAATTCCTCAATTGGCTCTATCTTATCATACAATTGTTTGATCTTTACATTTGGAGGCTAGTTAAATATATATTTTTTATTTTTTATATCCTTGTATTATTTATATTTGATTTTATATAACCAACTTGTTATTTGATATGTCCTTGTTGTTGTTGTAAATAATAATAATTATTAGTACCATGTATTTATTTAGGTTTTCTCAGGTTGTAATATTTACATCATAGTTATGGAATCCCGTGTGAGAAACTGGTGTCTCTACATACGTTTTAGATCGCAAGCTTGCGTCCATCTTCAGGAGAAATCGATCTCAAGGATAATGATATAAAAGAGAATTTATTAATAATAATTTGTAGTTTATGATTAGGGTTTCATGTCGGTTCCAACTACAAATTATAAATAATTCTCACTATTTCTTAAGATTTGAATTAACGTTGAGTTGCATAGGTCCAATCCATCATGTCTGTTAATATTTTGAGGATGTTTTTCAATCTCGATAGCTTCCCTGATACGTCTTTTTTTATAGTGATGTTCCGTAGCAATTACTTTGGCATCTTCAATACAGATGTGATGATTTGTGTTTTGAGAATACTCTGCTATAGCTGATGTTTTGGACCGACCATGGAAGATATTAGCAC
>LPNX010357185.1:0-13514 GCA_001517045.1 Pseudotsuga menziesii
ACATGAAAAACATTATGAGCTCTAGTACTAGCAGGCAATGCAAGTCTATATGCAACAGGCTGTTGAAATATTGTAACTTTGAAGAATATTCTATATGTATCTTTTGTGGTGCTCGATGGTCCTACCAAGAGAACCACTTGTATTACTTTGTATCCTGATGCTTCTAATCAGAAGAACTAATAAGAGTCATGAGGTAGTCCCCTCTAATTGTAAAGGTGGGTCATTAGCACCCCAGTGTGGTTACCTGAGCCTACATGTGTAACTCGAGCTTACATGATTTAACTCGATCCTACATGTCGAATGAGTTAATTCAAGTGAATGGATGAATATAAATAGAGGTGTGGTGCTCCTCATTTGAGACACACACTCTCACTTGTGTAGTGCATTAGTGGAGAAGAGAAGTTGCTGGAGAAGGAGGAGGATCAGGATTTGATCTCCTTGCTAGTTTTATCTTTTATCTTTTTGGGACATCTATATTGAGGAAGCTTTTGCTGGGTTTTTCCCTTTAGGGTTTTCCTAGGATAAATCTTTGTGTTCCTTTTGTATGGTTGTGCTTTTATATCTTTGAGTGATCCTATTTATATGCTTTTTTTATGAAAATGAAATGAAATACTGATGTCTTAGCTAAGCATATGAAAATTTAACATGGTATCAGAGCCACCTTAAATAGGACAGCTTTCACAAGGCAAAATAGCCCTCTCTCTCTCCCCGAAAGAAATTAGCGCTTCTTGCTAAAGAGGAATTTTTGAGTGATCCTAGCATAGGATTTATCTCCTCGTCAAAATAGAATTTTAGAGACCTGGATCAAAAAATTTGGTTGGGTGAAACTCCAGAAAAGGAAAACCCTAGTTTGACCCCGATCTGGAAAAACCCTAAATACTAAAAATGCTAAGTTTTGGTACATTCTCTATATCTTGAGATTGGAGAAGGATTAAGAGTTGAAAATTTACAAGGCAAAAGATAAAATCCTATTTACAATGTGTCCAAAATTCAGCCTTCGATTCGCTATATTCTGGGCGATATGATCCCTCCAAGTTAGGGTTCTAGCCTCTTCAAGAATTCATCCCTAAACAAGATACCTGGGGATAATTGTTGTAGCGTGGGATACAAAGGTCCAAATGGAATTCCTGAAGATGTTCTAGAAAAAAAACAGACTGTACTTTCTATGGTATGAATTTCATAACCTAAAAATGAACCAGTAACACGTGGCATGCCGTACAACTTCACTATTTTGAACAGTCCTGTAACAGGTCACCTTGGGAAAATGATCATAAATCCCAATTGGTGAAACAAATTCTGATAAAACATATGTTTTTGGATCAGGGACATGTGAGGTTACCGCAGTGATAAATTTTAGACATGGAGGAGTAGTAATTTTAGAGATATCACAAAAACAATAACAGGCATTTTTGCAGAAGAAATTGGAAAACTAGGGCTTCCTGTTCCAGGAGCCTCCCTCCACTATTTTCAGAAAAGGAGTACATTGGATAGCTCCATTTGAAGAGATCTATATTTCTATTCAATAAGATCTGAAAGATTCCAATTTTTTAAAATTAGGGTTTCTATGACAAACCCTAGATCAGCCAGCTCTGGAAGCAGGACAGACACCTCAAATTGGTAAGATCTAATCTTTTGTTATTTGCATTTGAGGTTCTCATTTCAAAGTGATCTATCAAATTAGCATGATGATAAGCTTGGTGAAGTTGATAAATTCCAAGCATGGAAGTATTTGATCTCTCTAAAGAAAATAAATTGGACACCTACATGAGTAGAGAGGTTCCAGTTCTAGAGGAAGATGAGACTCAAAGCCTTACACTAGAAGAACTTGATCAAGGCCAAGAAGATCATTTGTTGATTCAATCATGGATGAACTTGTATCACAAGTGTCTTCCCTAAAGACACTGAAGATGTTTGATTCCTTAATCAAGCTATTTAAAGATAAGAACTTAAATCAAAATATGGATTTGAGAAAACAGTTGAAGAATGTGAAGATCCAGAATGCAGAACATCTTGAAGCAGTAGAAGAAGAAGAAGAGAATGCATAAGTGGTGATAGCCACCTTGAATGGTCTCCCAGGATCATAGAATTCATTCATTCAAGGAATGTGTGCCAGAAGGAAGTAATTACTTTCAACAAACTCTGGGAAGAAGAAGAAAAAGCTCGTCTCATAGGAAGAGAAGAAGAAAGATGGGAGCAATTGAAGATCAAGCTCTCACCATTCAAAGAAGATCCCTCAAGCGATGAGGGTTATGAAGAACCTCTTATCCATATTATCATTTGGATAAGAAATTATGATGTCATGAATGAAGGAGATGATGAAGTAGAAGGATCAAGAAGGAGTCTACCCATGAAACAAATAAAGATAAGTATTCAATTGTCATTTCATGATATTGTTTTGTTATGCATTTGTTTATATTCAGTTGATGTATTATGCATGATAGATTGCTTTGCATGTGATGGGTAAGTAGCTCATGGTACTATACAACTCTCCATTTCTACTTATCTAGAATGAAACCTCTTTGCTGACATACTGGATTAGTGCATAATCTCAATGATGTCATGGTAGATAGGGATGAATGTTGTATTGACTAAACAATTGCATGATGCATAAGAATTTGTCATTATGCATATGTTTTATGAAATAGTTCTAACCATGCAACTGGTGCATTTGAATTGTAGGAAAGGTCATGTACAACCTCATACAAGAAAACAAGGATGAGACTTGTTCCGAAGAACAAGTGATGACAATTCAAGATTCACTCCAATAAACATGAATCTGAAGCTCCGAGGGTCAGAGACACCATGACGAAAGAAAGAGCTTCAGAGAGTCGTAGATCCACCTCGGAGGATGAAGACCACCATGGGTATGAGAGATAACTTAAGATGAAGAAAAGAATGATATGAAAGAAGCTATGTTCAATGAATAACAGTTGATCATGGGGAATGATGTATACGATATGATTTCAAGACACGAAGTACATAGTATATTCCATATGGATCTACAAGAACAAGTGTACAAAGCAAGGTTCGTGATTTTCCTCTGAAAGAATAAACTATGACATGACATACTCTTTTGACCAGTATACATCAAGCATAGAACCACCTGTATAGAATGAATATGGAATATGATACTCCACTTCAGGGGGAGTGACTACAAATGATATTTGAGTTTGACATGGTATGATATGATGGACAACTTCCTGATGGATCAAGACTTTACCAAGAGTAAAGTGGGTTCCAACCTTCAAGGTTGAATGCAGAAGACTAGGATATGTTGATGACCTAACAATATGAACTCTTGGAAGATGTTATGATGAAAGAATACTAGAATGATGTTTGGGATATAGTACTCAAACCAGAAAATAAGAATGTGGTATCTTCCAAATGGATTTGCAAGATAAATTATGTTGTTGATAGAAGTAAGGAAATACTTGTGGCTAGAGGTTTCTATCAGAAAGATTGAATTAATTCTGAAGAGATAGCTACTCCAAAAAGAAAGGTACACTTCCTTCAGAGCTATCATGGTAGTTTCTTCCATGATGAAGTAAAGACAAGCCTTCCTTAATGGTATGATTGAGAAAGAGTTTTACATCGAATAGTCACGAGGATTTGAAGTTGAAGACAGATGGAATCAAGTATGCAAGTTGAAGAAGGCCCTCTATGACCTGAAGCAAGCTCCCAGAGCTTGGTATGGAAGAATAGATAGTTTCCTGATGAGCATGGGCTTTGCCAAGAGTAAAGTTGATCCCAAAATTTACTACAAGGTTGTAGAAGATGAACCTGTCATCTTGTTATTATATGTGGATGACTTATTCTTGATAGGGAATGAGAAAAAGATTATGGAAAGCAAAAAGAAACTAGCAAAAGAATTTGAGATGAAAGACCTTGGGTTAATGCATTATTCCTAGGTCTGGAAGTATGGAAAAGTTCAGAAGGAATATTTCTCAACCAAGGAAAGAATGTGGTAGAGATATTAAAGAGATTCAATATGTTGGAATGCAAAGTCATGGCCACACCCATGGACTCCAACTTGAAGTTGTTAGCTGATGACTCATCAAATTTAGTGGATGTGACTCATTACAGATAGATCATTGGGTCATTGATGTACTTAACAAATTCCAGACCAGACATTTGTTTTGTTGTGAACACCTTAAGTCAATATCTTGTTCAACCAAGACGGGTTCACCTAGTAGCTCCAAAACATGTGATCAAGCCTTTGTCTCGAGTAAAGTTTGAACGCTTTCGAGACAAGCTTGGTGTTGTTCAAAAAGACCTTCCTCGAAAGGGGGAATAATGATGTTGCAGTGGGATTGTATCATCCTTGGGAATATTCCCTAAAGTGATCTAGTGACCTCAGTCCTCAAGAATGAAGAGGGATTGTATCATCTCAGGGCATCTGTCCAAAAGTGATCTGGTGGCCTCAGTCCTCGAGAATGAAGAGGGATTGTATCATCCTGGGACATCTGTCCAAAATAGATCCAGTGACTTCAGTCTTCGTGAAAGTGGTGGATTGCATCATCCCTGAACTTCGGTTCAAAATGTATCTGGGGCCCCCGTGAAAGTGGTGGATTGCATCATCCTTGAACCTCAGTTCAAAATGTATTTAGAGGTCTCAGCCCCCGTGAAAGTGGTGAATTGCATCATCCCTGAACTTCAGTTCAAAATGTATCTGAAGGTCTCAGCCCTCGTGAAAGTGGTGGATTGCATCATCCCTGAACCTTGGTTCAAAATGTATCTGGAGATATTGGCCCCCATGAAAGTGGTAGGATTGCATCATCCCTGGACCTCGGCTGAAAATGTATCCAGAGATCTCAGTCCCTATGAATGTGGTAGGATTGCATCATCCCTGAACCTTGGTTCAAAATGTATCTGGAGATCTCAGTCCCTGTGAATGTGGTAGGATTGTATCATCCTTGAACTTCGGTTCAGAATGGATCTGGTGACTTTGATACTCGAGAACGTGTGTTGATCCCGTAATTCCTAGAAGAAGGATTGTCTGAGTTCCACATTTGTGTTGATCCCATAATTATGAAAGGAAGGATCATTAGTAACTCTGTAAAGACCTAAATCCTGTAATTCTGAAAGGAAGGATCATTGAATTGATCCCGTGATTCCAATAGGAAGGATTTTCTGAGTTCCACAGATGTGTTGATCTCATAATTCCAATAGGAAGGATTGTTTGAGTTCCACATTTGTGTTGATCCCATAATTCTGAAAGGAAGGATCGTTAGTAACTCAATAAAGACCTAAATCCCATAATTCTGAAAGGAAGGATCATTAAATTGATCACGTAATTCCAATAGGAAGGATTGTTTCAGTTCCACAGATGTGTTGATCCTGTAATTCCAATAGGAAGGATTGTCTGAGTTCCACAAATGTGTTGATCCCATAATTCCGAAAGGAAGGATCGTTAGTAACTCCATAAAGACCTAAATCCCATAATTCCAAAAGGAAGGATCATTGGTAACTCCGTAAAGACCTAAATCCCATAATTCCGAAAGGAAGAATCATGTTGATGTTTTGATGATGTTGATGTTTTGATGATAATAATGTTTGATGATGATGATGTACTCATCGAAAGATCAAAGTATGATGATGATTACGATATACTGATCAAAAGATCAGAGTGTGATGATGATGATGTACTGATCAAAAGATCATAGCATGATGATGATGTACTGATCAAAAGATCAGAGTATGATGATGATGATGTACTGATCAGAGTATGACAATGATGATGTACTGATTGAAAGATCAGAGTATGATGATGATAACATATTGATAAAATGATCATTATGTCATGATGACGACATACTGATCAAAAGATTAGAATGTCATGATGATGATACTGTTCGAGAATTGAAGTATGATTATGGTGCTGATCACGATGTTACCAATCAGGTTGCTAATCGAAAGAACAAAATGCTGAAGATGTTGTTGCTGATCGAAAGATAAAAATGCTGAAGATGTTTCTGATCAAAATGTTTAAGATATTGTTGCTAATCGAAAGATCAAAGTGCTGAAGATGTTGCTGATCGAGATGCTGAAGATGTTGTTGCTGATCGAAAGATCAAAATGCTGAAGATATTGTTGTTGATCAAAAGGTCAAAACGTTGAAGATGTTGCTGATCGAAAGGTCAAAGTGCTGAAGATGTTGCTGCTGATTGAAAGGCCTAAGTGATGAAGATGTTACTGTTCGAAGGATCAAAGTGCTGAATATGTTGCTGAAGGTGTTGCTGATCAAAAGGTCAAAGTGTTGAAGATGTTGCTGATCAAAAGGTCAAAAGATGCTGATGCTAATCAAGGAGTTGCTGTCATTGAAAATTGAAGATGAAGACTATATGATGTTGAAAAGATTCCAATGATTTATAAATGTGTCACCTTGATGATGTTGATGATTTCCTCTATCCCTCTCCTACTATTGTTGTTGTTGATGTTGTTGTAGAATACCCTTCTCGTTAAGGGGGAGTGTTGAAATATTGTAACTTCGAAGAATATTCTATATGTATCTTTTGTGGTCCTTGATGGTCCTACCAGGAGAACCACTAGTATTACTTTGTATCCCAATGCTTCTAATTGAAAGAAATAATAAGAGTCATGAGGTAGTCCCCTCTAATTGTAAAGGTGGGTCATTAGCACCCCAGTGTGGTTACTTGAGCCTACTTCTATAACTTGAGCCTACATGATTTAACTCGAGCCTACATGTCGAATGAGTTAATTCAAGTGAACGGATGAATATAAATAGAGGTGTGGTGCTCCTCATTTGAGACACACACTCTCACTTGTGTAGTGCATTAGTGGAGAAGAGAAGTAGCTGGAGAAGGAGGAGGATCAGGCTTTGATCTCCTTTCTAGTTTTATCTTTTATCTTTTTTGGACATCTATATTGAGGAAGCTTTTGCTGGGTTTTTCCCTTTAGGATTTTTCCAGGATAAATCTTTGTGTTCCTTTTGTATGGTTGTGCTTGTCTATCTTTCAGTGATCCTATTTATATGCTTTTGTTATGAAAATTAAATGAAATACTGATGTCTTAGCTAAGCATATGAAAATTTAACACAGGCCCTATTCTTTCAAGAACTTCAAATGGTCCACAATATCTTGGTAACAGCTTGGCACAACTTCCAAGCTTAAAGGAACTCTTATTTTCCCTCACTCTGAGGTAAACATGATCCCCAACATTGAACTCTCTATTCACTCTATGCTTATCTGCATAGCTTTTCTCTCTGTCCTATGCTGCTTTCATATTTTTTCTTATCTTTACAACCTCTTGCTCCATTTCCTTGAGCAATTCTGGTCCAAGCACAACACTGTTCACTGGATTATCCCAAGTCACTGGTGTCCTACACCTTCTTCCATACAAAGCTTTATACGGACTCACCCCCAAGGATTCTTGTTGTCCATTGTTATAAAAAAACTCTACCAAGTGTAAGTAATCTTCCCACTTGGTTATTTTTTCCATCACATACATGCAAAGCATGTCTTCAAGCACCTGGCTGACTCTCTCTATATGCCCATCTGTCTAAAGATGGTATGCAGTGCTGAAGTTTAGCTTTGTACCCAAATTTGCAAACAACCTTTTCTAAGAATTGGAAGTAAACTTGACATCTTTGTCAGATACTATTGCCTTCGACAACTCATGCAATTTGAAAATATCCTTCATGAAGATCTTTGCAATGTCATCAGTCTTATGCATAGACTTCACCAGTATAAAATGCGTTTCCTTAGTTAACTTGTCTACCACAACCATGATGAAATCATGTTGTCTCCAAGTCATATGCAATCCTGTAATAAAATCCATGGAAATAAATTCCCATTTCCATTCCATAACTGGTAAAGGATGCAACAAACCTGTTGATGTATATGTAACTTCGGAATGTATTCTTCTATGTATCTCATGTATTGTAACCCGATGTTCATTCTGGGATGTTTCTATTATGTATTTGAGTCATGTGGTCATGCCCCGATGTTCCGATCGGGAGGATTAATAATGTAAACAAGTCATATCAAGTCATTAGGTAAGTCCCCACAGTTTCGGGGCACTTGAGTTATTATACACTAATTAAGGTGTAGGCTCAAGTAGTAATTATTAGGTCGAGCCTACGTGTGAAATGGTAATTCAAGTGAACGGACTAATATAAATAGAGAGTGTGAGTCTCTCTATTTATCACTTGTGAATTACTCACTTGCTCTCTTAAGTGTGGCACATATTTGGAGAAGGAAATACTTTGGCTTGACAGAAGACAGAAGGCTACTGCTGTTTTTGGGAGATCTCTTACTGTTTTGGTGTTGATTCTATCTTAGAGGAAGTTGCGGGGTTTTCTCCTTTATGGTTTCCCCGAGGAAAACTCTTTGTGTCTCTTGTCTCTTGTGATGTGCTCATGTTTTATTGCTGTACTTGTTATTCTCTCAGTGAAAAGATCCTAAGATCATAATGCTAGCTTAAATGTTGAAAAACTAACATGGTATCAGAGCTAACCTGAGAAGAAGACACTGTGCAGCTGTGGAGGCTAGGGATTCCTTGTTTGTGGATATTCCTCCACTAATTTTCAGCAAAAGTAAGGTGGATTTATTCTCCTCCCTAGGGCGCATCTTTCTGTCGAAACAGAATTCAATTCTGAGGTTTTTCAGTTTTGGACCTATCACTAGGGTCGAAAATTAGGGCTTTTTGCAGAAGAGGAATTTTTTAGTGAGCCCAGGCCTGGATTGATCTCCTCCCCAAAATCGAAGTTAGGAACAAATTTGAAGGCATTTGGGTGGATAGTACTTTGGGAAAAGCAAAACCCTTGTTGCTCCTAAACCAGCTCTACAGGATTTCAGCTCAAGCTTCTGATTTGACATCTTGAACCTGGTAAGATCTAAAATATTTTGTATTTCCATTTGAGGTTCTTATTTAGAGATGTCTCATCATACCAATCTTGATGAAAAGCTTGAGGGGGCTGATAATTTCCGAGCTTGGAATTATAGGATCTCCCTGGTCTTAGAAGAGAATGAATTAGACTCCTACATTCATGAGGAGGTTCCAGATCCAGAGGGAGATGAGGCAAAGGCCCTACATAAAAAGAAGATGGTTATGGCAAAGAGAATCATTGCTGATTCTATTAAGGATCATCTTATCCCACAGGTGTCCTCTCTCAAGACACCCAAAGCTATGTTTGATGCCCTAACCAAATTGTTTGAAGGAAAGAACATCAATCGGAAGATGACCCTGAGAAACCAGTTAAAGAATGTGAAGATACAAAATGCAGAAACTATCCAGTCCTACTTCACAAGGGTTTCTCAAATCAAAGCGCAACTAGAAGTAGTTGATGAAGAAGTGGAAAATGCAGAGATTGTGATGACTACCCTGAATGGCCTTCCTAGGTCATGGGATGCTTTTATTCAAGGTATATGTGCAAGAAAGAAGCTAGTCAAATTCAGCAGACTATGGGAAGAGTGTTCTCAAGAAGAAGCACGGATAGCAGCTCAAGAAGAGAAGAGGGGAAGTGAAGATCAATCCCTCACAGCCCACTCTAAGAAAATCAGAAGAAGACCTCATTACTCCAAAGGTAAGGTTTCTCATCCCAGAAAGGATATGTCAAGATTAAGATGTTATACATGTGATGAGGTAGGACATATTGCAAAAGACTATCCTAAAAACAAGAGCCACCCTCATAAGAAGAAGGGGAACAAAAGAAGACATCATTCTCATGCTGCAGAGGATGATGAACCAACCAAGAAGAGATCCAGATATGAAAGTGAAGATTTTTCAAGCGAGGATGAATATGTTCTGATATCAGCTCTCACAGGAAACATTACTCATGGGAGTGATGATTGGCTGATAGACAGTGGTGCTTCCAAACACATGACGAGATTCAAGGAATCCTTTGTGAGGCTATCAGAACATGAATCACTTCACAAGGTGAAACTAGGAGATGACTACCAATATCCAATAAAAGGTAGTGGGGAATATTCATACAAGCTAGAATCTGGTAAGTCTCTAACAATGAAGTAAGTATTGTTTGTTCCAGGACTTAACAAGAATCTACTATCCATTTCAGCATTGGATGCAAAAGGAATGCGGGTTGCATTCATAGATGGTCAAGTCATCATGTGGCCAAAAGAAAAGACTATCGATGATGCGGTATTAATTGGAGAACAAGAAGGAGGCTTGTACAAATTGAAGGGACATCCAGAACAAGCCTTGATCCATGATTCAGTAGAGCCAAATGAGCTTTGGCATAGAAGGCTTGCACATGTGCATTACAGAGCAATACCTATTGCAAGAAAAGCTGTTGAAGGTCTTCCAGAATTCCAAGAAAAGCATGATGGATTTTGCAAAGTATGTGCAAAAGGGAAGAATACAAAGAAGACATTTCCTAGCAGTGAAAGAAAAGCCAAAGGCATTCTAGAAATCATCCATTCCGATGTATGCGGTCCAATGTCGTCAAACTCACTAAGCGGGTATGCGTACTATGTTTCTTTTATTGATGATTTTTCTAGAAAGACATGGAATTACTTTATGAAAAACAAAGATGAAGTGTTCAGCAAGTTCAAGGAATTCGAAGCCTTGATCGAGAACCATACTGAAAAGAAGATCAAGACCATTAGATCAGATAATGGTGGAGAATTCACTTCAAATGAATTCAAAGAGCTATGTAGAGAATCAGGGGTTAAGAGGGAGTTGTCAACTCCTTATAATCCACAACAAAATGGGGTTGCAGAACGAAAGAACAGAACTATCATGGAAGCTGCAAGAGCTATGCTTCATGATCAAGATATACCTATGCATATTTGGGCTGAAGCTGCTAGAACAACAGTGTATGTACAGAACCATACTCCACATAAAGTACTAGAAAACAAGACTCCTGCAGAAGTCTTCTCCGAAAAGAAACCAGAAGTCAGCCATCTCAGAATATTTGGCTGTCCAATGTACATACATATTCCAAAAGAGAAGAGAAAAAAATTAGATCCTTCAGGAAAGAAGGGAATATTTGTGGGATACTTTGAAAGCTCGAAGGCTTACAGAATCTACTTTCTAGGATTCAAGAAGATTGATGTCAGTAGGGATGTAACATTTTATGAAGACACAGCTTACAACAAATCCAGAAAGAGACCTACTAAAGAACCTGAAGAAGCAAAAGCAGAAGCACCCAGGACCCATGATACAATCATGAACGAAGAAGCTCAAGAAGAAGATTGAGAGTTCGAGGAACCACAAAGACCTATAGATCCACCTCTGGAGAAGAATCCTCATAAGAGGAAACCTGCTTGGGTACGTGAAATTATCCAAGGTGTGGAAAGATATGGGGCTCCAGAAGAGAATCACAGAGAAAGAAAGAGGACAAGATCAAATTCCGGGTATGTAGATTTACTATGTGATTTTATTGAAAAAGAACCTTCCATTTATGAAGAAGCGGCAAAACAGAAAGAATGGAAGGATGCCATGATCGAAGAATATCAATCGATTATGAAGAATGATGTTTGGGATGTTGCCCCAAGACCAAAAGGGAAGTCGATTGTCACTTCCAAATGGATCTATAAGATCAAGCATGCTGTGGACGGTAGCATTGAAAAGTATAAGGCAAGATTTGTAGCTCGAGGATTCTCTCAGAAAGAGGGAGTAGACTATGAAGAGACCTTTGCACCCATAGCCAGATACACTTCCATCAGATCAGTACTTGCTCTGGCTGCAGTGACGAAGTGGAAGATACACCAGATGGATGTCAAGACTGCTTTCTTGAATGGTGTAGTAGAAGAGGAAGTGTATGTAGAACAGCCACTTGGTTTTGAGACACATGACAGAGAGTCTCATGTGTGCATATTGAAGAAAGACCTATATGGTTTGAAACAAGCACCTAGGACCTGGTATGGCAGGATTGACAGCTTTCTATCCAGTTTGGGCTTTACCAAAAGTAAAGCAGATTCCAACCTGTACTACAAGGTTGAAGATGGAAACCTAGTGATGCTTCTACTATATGTAGATGATTTATTTGCGACAGGTACAGATGGGTTGATTACTGATATGAAGAGAAAGCTTGCTGCTGAGTTCGAGATGAAGGACTTGGGTATGATGCATTACTTTCTAGGTATGGAGGTGTGGCAGAGTACAGATGGAATCTTCCTTGGACAAGGGAAGTATGTAGTAGAGATCCTGAAGAGGTTCGGGATGATGGACTGCAAGGAAATGGCCACACCTATGGCATCGAACCTGAAGCCATTGAGTGATGCTTCGTCAGAGTCGGTTGATGCTACGATGTATCGTCAGATGATTGGGTCATTGATGTACCTGACGAACATGAGACAAGATATTTGCTTTGCTGTGAACACCTTGATCCAGTACTTGACAGATCCGAGAAGTGTTCACTTGATTGCTGCAAAGCATATTCTAAGGTACTTGAAGGGTACAATTGATTATGGGCTCAAGTACGATGCGAATCAGAAGATTAACCTGGAGGGTTATGTTGATTCAGATTGGGCAGGCAGTGCCATCGATAGGAAGAGTAATTCAGGGTGTTGCTTCAGTATGGGATCAGGTGTGATCTCTTGGTTTAGAAAGAAGTAGTCCTGTGTGGCACTGAGTTCAGCTGAAGTAGAGTATGTCGCAGCTTGTTCAGCTAGTTGTGAGGCAGTATGGCTATGGAAGCTACTGTCTGATATATTTGATCTCCAGTTAGATTCTACTTGTATACACTGTGAAAACCAGAGTTTCCTGAAGTTGTCAAAGAATCTAGTGTTCCATGACAGGTCGAAGCACATTGAGATCAAAAAATCACTATATCAGGGATATGGTGCAGAGAGGAGCAGTGAAGCTTCTGTATGTTGCGACGGAGGAATAGATAGCTGATGTATTGATGAAGCCATTGGCTAGGATGAATTTTGAGTACTTCAGAGAGAGACTTGGTGTTCTCCAGATCGAGGCTTCCTCCCAGAGACAGTGATGAGATCCAGAGCCATTCTGACATGGTGAGAGGATTGGTTCCTTCCATGGTCAGATGTAAGGGCTGAGACATTTCGTCATGGTGAGAGGATTGGTTCCTTCCATGACTGATATGAGTGCTGAGATCCATAGCCATTCTGACGAGCATGTCAGATATAAGGGTTGTGCCATTCTGTCGAGCAGGACAGATGTAAGGGCAATTGCCATTCTAGGAATGGAGGCACTTGGTCAGTAACCAGGATCATTCAGTGCAGGACTGTGTAGCCATTCTGATGTGATAGAGGGATGTGTTCCCACTTGATCAGATGTAAGGGCTGAACCATTCTGTTCATGGCTAAAGGATTAAGTTTCTTCCATGTCAGATGTGAGTGTTGGCCGTTCCGATGAGCAGGTCGGATATAAGTGCAGTGCCATTTCGACATGGTGAGAGGATTGGTTCCTCCCATGGTCAAATGTGAGGGCAGTGACATGGTGAGAGGATTGGTTCCTTCCATTGTTAGGATGCCACATCCAGCATGAAAAAGGGCTGGCTCTGTGAAGACTCATCTAGTTTGAAAAAGAACTAGCTCTGAAGTAGATGCCTCATCTGGTATGAAAAA
>LPNX010357185.1:13647-29919 GCA_001517045.1 Pseudotsuga menziesii
CGGACTAGCTCTGAGTAGTTTCCTCATCTAGTATGAAAAAGGACTAGCTCTAGGAAGACTCATCTAGTATGAAAAAGGACTAGCTCTGAGTATTTGCCTCATCTAGTATGAAAAGGGACTAGCTCTGGGAAGACTCATCTAGTATGAAAAAGGACTAGCTCTGAGTAGTTGCCACATCTAGTATGAAAAAGGACCAGCTCTGTGTAGATGCCTCATCTAGTTTGAAAGAGGACTAGCTCTGAGATGATACATCCAGTATGAAAAAGGACTGGCTCTGTACAACTTCCTATGACGAGAAGAATCATGAGATAACACCAGTGTTGATCTAGATCGAGTGATGATCCTGATCCAGTAATGATGATCCAGTAGTAGTGATCCAGATCGAGTGATGATCCAGATCTAGTCCAGTGATGATGATCCAGATCGAGAGATGATCCAGATCCGATGATGACTTGAAGATGAAGATGACTTGAAGATGAAGATAACTTGAAGACAAAGATGACTTGAAGACGAGATGATCTAGCTGATACAGAGAAGAAGACCAGTGCTGAAAATTGTGTCGAAAGAATACCTTCCTAGTTAAGAGGGAGTGTTGATGTATATGTAACTTCAGAATGTATTCTTCTATGTATCTCATGTATTGTAACCCGATGTTTATTCCGGGATGTTTCTATTATGTATTTGAGTCATGTGGTCATGCCCCGATGTTCCGATCAGGAGGATTAATAATGTAAACAAGTCATATCAAGTCATTAGGTAAGTCCCCACAGTTTCGGGGCACTTGAGTTATTATACACTAATTAAGGTGTAGGCTCGAGTAGTAATTATTAGGTCAAGCCTACGTGTGAAATGGTAATTCAAGTGAACAGACTAATATAAATAGAGAGTGTGAGTCTCTCTATTTATCACTTGTGAATTACTCACTTTCTCTCTTAAGTGTCGCGCACCTTTGGAGAAGGAAATACTTTGGCTTGACAGAAGACAGAAGGCTACTGCTGTTTTTGGGAGATCTCTTACTGTTTTGGTGTTGATTCTATCTTAGAGGAAGTTGCAATGTTTTCTCCTTTATGGTTTCCCCGAGGAAAACTCTTTGTGTCTCTTGTCTCTTGTGATGTGCTCATGTTTTATTGTTGTACTTGTTATTCTCTCAGTGAAAAGATCCTAAGATCATAATGCTATCTTAAATGTTGAAAAACTAACAAAACCTACTGAATGTTGATGCTCAAAATTTACCTATTGACTTTTCATGCACCTTGAAATGTATTCAGCCATTTCCTTTTTCATTCCTAGCCAAAAATACTATTTTCTAGCTGTAGCAATTGTCTTCTGATATCTTGGGTGGCCAGAATATGGAGCTTGATGGATTTCATCCATAACAACTCTGCTCAAATCTGCTACATTCGGAATATAAATTATGCCTTTGTAAGTAACAAGTCCATCTTCTTCCAATTTATATCCCTCATACCTCTTCTCAAGAATTTTCTGCTGCAATTTGTCTTTTACCAGCTCATACAATTCATCTCCGGTAGCACAATTAATAATATGCTACCTCAAATTTGATTGGAAAATACTAAGGGATGCCACATTTATTTCCTGCATCTTCCTACTGAGCACATCAACTACCTTGTTTTCTTTTTCCTCTATTTGCTTTGATTTCAAAATCAAACTCACATAAAAATTCCAGCCATCTTGCTTGCCTAGCATTCAAGGTAGGCTGATCAAATAGATACTTCAGACCACAATGGTTTGCCCTGACCTCAAATTTTCTACCCATCAAGTAATTCCTCCACATCTTGAGAGCACATACTATGGCTGCAAGTTTGAGATCATGAGTGGCATATTTCTTCTCATGCTCCTTCAAATTTCTTGACTCATAACATATCACGTGGTTGTCCTACATAAGGAATCCTCCAAGCCCTTATCTGCATGCATCGGTACATACCACAAAATATTTCTCTAGATTTTCAACCTTCAATACCGGTGCACTACTGAGAAGATTCTTCAACCGCTGGAAGCTTTCTTCACACTTCAAAGTCCATTCAAACTTTACCCCCTTCTTTTGCAAAGAAGTGATGGCATGTGCAACCTTGGAAAATCCCTCAATGAATCTCCTATAGTATCCTACAAGTCCCATAAAATATCTTACATCCTTCACATTTCTTGGAGTAGGCCAATTCATAATGGCTTCAATATTTTCAAGGTCCACCGATACACCCTCTTCTGAGATAACGTGACCCAAATACTGAATTCTATTTCTATGGAAGTCACACTTGCTTAGTTTTGCATATAGCTGATGCTCCCTGAGAAATTACAGTGTCAATCTCAAATTCTCTTCATGCTCTTCCTCATTCTTAGAATACACAAGAATTCCATCAAGGACAACAAGAACAAACTTGTCCAAATACCTACCGAAGACACTGTTCATAAGGCACATAAATGTAGCTAGTGCATTTGTGAGACCAAATGGTACCACTAAAAACTCATAATGCCCATACCTTGTCCTGAAGGTCATCTTATGAATGTCTTCATCCTTGATTCTCACCTGATGGTAACCAGACCTCAAGTCAATCTTAGAAAATACCTTTGCTCCCCTCATCTGATCAAAGAGGTCATCAATCCTAGGAAAAGGATATTTATTTTTCATAGTAACCTTGTTCAACTATCTGTAATCAATACATAACCTGAGTGTACCATCTTTCTTCTTTACAAATAGGAGTGGTTCTCCCCAAGGAGACACACTCAGCTGGATATACTTCTTTTCCAACAACTCTTGCAGTTGCATCTTCAACTCTAGCATCTCTAGTGTACTCATCCTTTAGGGTGTCTTGGACACTAGTGGTGCTCTGGGCACAAATTCAATTATGAAATCAATGTCCCCTTTTGGAGGAAGCCTTGGAATCTCATCAAGAAATATATCCTTGAATTCTTGTAACACCTGATAGTCCTCCAACCTAGGAGTTTCATCTCCTATTGGATCCAAAACATGAGCTGCATACAATTGGAAACCCTTCCTGCATAACTTCTTCAACTACATTGCTGAAACCTACCTTACTGAAATTACCTTTGGAATACCTTTCACAATTACTGTGTTCCCTTCTTCATCCATGCATTCAAAAGTCTTATTGTAATAGTCAAGATTTACTCTGTGTGCCTCTAACCAATCCATTCCAATGAGAACATCATAGGAGCCAAGCGGTAGAACATTCAGATCCACATAAGTGATCAATCCATTCATGACTAATGGACACTTCTCCACCACTTCACTTACTTTTCTCTTAGTCCTAGTGGTTAGCTAAACTAACAAAGATTTCCTATGCTTTACCTTCTTAAAAGCAAAAATCTCCACTACTCTAGGAGTGATGTAACTGTGAGTAGAACCAGGTTCAATCAAAATAGAAACAGATCGTTCAACAATATTACTTGCAACTTCAACCATAGTTTACTGGTGATCTTCCTAGTGGTCCTCCAGTGCTGCATAAATTCTAGGGACTGCCCTTGCTACTTGACCCACTATTTCTGCTTCTTGAATGTTATAAGCTCGCCTTGCACTTTCATTCTAAAGTGGATAATATTTGTGCAAGTGGGGTCCTTCCCATTTCCAACATTTGAGTGGACCTTTATTCTGTGGTGGATCTTTAGACTTTCCACCTGTCACTCCAATTGGATTACTCGCAACTTGGGACGGTTGCTTCTGCTAATTCCTGAATCTAGAAGGTTTGAACCCTTTCCTTCTTTGGTCAAACTTCTCATTCTTCTTGTCCTTCCATGCCTTATGGTAATCTAGTTTACCTTTGTTTTTCTCATAGCAATACTTATCCTTCCTTAAGGCTTCTTCAAGAGTTCTAGGTTCATAAAACTCAGTTCGGTCTTTTTAAGACTGAGGCAATCCACTAAGAAACCATTGGACCTTCACTTTTTCATCTCTGATGTACCAAACATACCTCAACAATTCCAGGAACTTATTTGCATATTACTCCATGGTCTGTCATCCCAATCTCAACTCATGGAACTCCTTAATCTTATCATCATAATACCTGTCAGAGAGGTATTTCTGCTTAAAATACTTCTTGAACTGTTTCCACTTCAATATCCTTTCACTGATCCTCTTTACTTACTTGAAGTGTTCCCAACAAATGGATGCTCTTTCATTCAGATTAAATATGACAACTCTTACCTTCATGTTTCCTGAATAATCCTGCACTTGAAAGTACTTCTTTATCCCAAGAAGCCAAGCTTCAGCCTCTTGTCCAGTATTTACCTCACCATGAAATGTAGGATTGTTAGCTTTCTTAAACTCATCCCAAGAGCGATCCCTATGGTGTCTTATTCTTTTCCTTTTGTGAGAAGATGAACTTGTATATCCACTGGATCCTTCAGAATCAGATGATCCACTAGAAGTCCTTCTCCTTCTCCTAGTACTGCTCTTACTGCCTTTCGGTCTTACTGTACCTCGTCCAGAATCTATCTTTCTTTACAAGTCTGTCAAACTCTACAACATGGCAGAATTCAACTGATGCTACTCTTCCTGGGCTTTAATCAAGCTTCTCATGGTGGCTGCAACATCTGACGATGTCTCTTGGAATCTCCTTCCATTAGACTCTATGTCATCATTTCCATTATGAACATTTTATCCCATGGAATCTCTCGCACGCTCATAGGAATCCCAAGCATCTTATCCGTCATGGGTTCTCATGACTAAACCACCTCTCGCTTTGCTACGTTGTTCTAGCTAGAATACTATTTTGGAGGTGTCTATAATTCTGCAAATGTGTTAGTGGAAAGCTATTAGATGCATAGCATAAAAATAAATCAGAACTACTTACCTTCCTCTTCTAGAAATTCATAAAATAACAATCTTTTCTAAAACATAAAATTTTCTCTCTTTCTTGTTCATCCCGGTAATCCACTGATAGTCTACTAAAAATCCACTGAAAAAAAAATTGGAATTTGCTAAGAAAATCACTTTGAAAAAACTAAAATTTCTTTCTCCCTATCAGGTCTCTTTTCCTCGCTAACTTTCTGGCGTTTCGATGAGCAAATCGTCTAAAATTTTGATCTGCATTGGTGATGCCAAGGACTGTTCACCTATTTCCTTCCACTGTATCAGGCCTGTAGTGGTCTAATACTTAGAGTTTTATCGACGATGAGGAACATTTACCACATCGGTGGGGAAACCAACTAATCCATTGCACCGACGGTCGGGTTCTTTAGTGCATCAAGTGGCTAGTTGTCTATGGTTCCACAATGGTGGCCAACGATCCTTCTGTCTCTTCTGCAACCACAATCCTATCGGCGGTCGAAGGCACTAACTGCTACGGCATCGGGCAGTTAGTGTTCTAGGCAGCTGCAATGACAGTTCATCCTCCGTTAACCTTTTCTGATCAATGATCAAAAGCACAAGTAATACAACATCAGCAGTCAAAACCTTTATCCATTGAAATATTAGTGCTCTAGACTTCCGTAATGGTGGGCGCATGAACCACTAACTCCTTTCAATGTCATCGATGACTAATACAACTAACTTCCGCCTATCGCCGATGTGTTTCAACACTTAGAATTTTTTTTGAAATTTCTTCTTTGCATCGGCTCTTCCTTCAACTAACGTTCACCAATCCACTTCACTAGCCTCAGTAGCTTCATCTTCTATGCATCGATGATACCAACAACTATTCAGCAGTGATCCCAACCACTATTCCTTCTGATTGCCGATGATCTCATTCCTTAGAAAATTTTCAAAAACTTTTCTCCTCTGTCTTTCATCGCATCGATCGTTGGAACAACTATCCTTTGTGGCATCGGCAATCAGGGACTCTATCCGTCGAAAGGATAGTCCTCTATCCATCTGCAACAGAGGCACACAATCAGATAACCTATTCCGATGTAGTCACTGAACTTTTTGCCGCATTGGAAACTTGATCATCTAAGCATCGGAGATGCGATCAACTAATCATTGTCGATCGCCTATGATTTCACTAAATCGTAAATTTTTTTGAAATTTCCTCTTCACTGTGGGTGAGCTTCAGACTAACATTTCGTCGTGTCAGAAGAACTTCTCACTTAGCTTTTCGATGCGCTAACAATTCTGGCACTTAGAAAATTTTGAAAATTTTCCTGTCATTCACCCATTTTCTTCTGGTTTCTTCTAGGAAGTAGGAAACCTGCCTCTATTAACTTATCTTTCATGCCCCTCTGAGGCCCAGATGTTGCAACATAAGCTCTATCACTACATCTTCATGGCCCATTCAGGCCCGTGCTGCAACCAGGGCTCTAATACCACACTGTAACGTCCCCAACCCTCCAATTGGGAAAGAGGACGCTACTTTACACCAAGATACGGGCAACTAGCCCCATGGACATGATCATGGATAAAAATGCTGAAGCAAGAAGCTTAAGAACATAAAACATACTAAGATGCATAATCATTCATATACATAGAAAAATCAAAACAACATTCATTCATATACAATTCAACATTTAACATGTCCAACATCATAATTCATTAACAGTAAATATGATTGCAAAACAGATTGGTCAAGAATACTTATCTTATGAGAATTGACCCTCAACCAGCTATGTTGTTGCAACGTTCCACCCAACCATAGGCCTACATGCTCTTTAATCTCTTAGCAATGCTACCACCCCCAATTTGGGCATGATTCCCCAAGGAATAAGGAACTAGTAGGCTTACACATAGCCAAGGATAACATCACAACAAGGATACACAGTTCAACCAAGCCAACCCAGTTGGGTTTATCAGGCAAACAATGGATTAGCCAAGCCAACATAGTTGGGTTTATCAGGGAATCCAGGAGTTGGGAAAGGCTAAATGTTAAGCTAGTGAGCTCATTGAAGAGCTAAGGACATATACACTAGAACTAGCCTGACTTCTAGGACACCCACACACACCCAACACAAGGAAATTTGTCCTTTCTCTGCAAAGTAGTCCCTCAAATCCTGATCTTCCTTCCACTGCTATTCAAGGGTTGTGGAGAAGAAAGCCATCCACTAGCTCTATCTGTGTGGTTCCCAATGCACCAATTTTATCAAGCACATCAGGTCCTCATTCACCACTCCAGTGCAGTTCGAAAACAACCACTACATGCAAGTACCAAACAAGCACTTCATAGCTTGAATAGGGGAAGACAAGTCCCTGAATCGTTCTTGGACCTATCATGGACAAAATGATTCCTCATTAACCTACAATAGCCCAAAATGTAAAGCAAATCCACCAACAAATGTGGGAAAATAATAGCCATCCTCAACAATGGAGCCATGTCACATTTACATAGCCGATAATGGAGAGGGAAAAACACAAACTCTCGGCATGAACAGGAGGGAAATATCTCACAAAGGAAACTACATCCATGGTTCATGATCATGGACGGGACAATACACAGTCTGATAATACACCAGGAACCTCCATTCTCTACATTGGCCAGAGAAAGAACATTTCATAGACTAGCAATCCAAGAGAAAAGGAAGAACGAACCCCCAAACAAGAAATCACACACCTTCCTAACTCA
The DNA here is from genome assembly GCA_001517045.1 of Pseudotsuga menziesii. Lineage (NCBI taxonomy): Eukaryota > Viridiplantae > Streptophyta > Pinopsida > Pinales > Pinaceae > Pseudotsuga > Pseudotsuga menziesii. Next base: position 21,171 of record LPNX010357185.1, read on the forward strand.
GCTCTGCATGAGAAATATCATCCGAACCCCCTATGCACGAGAAGGTGAACAAAACAAAATTTCCCTATGTGAGAGTGAACCTCAATAGCTGAGAGGGTGGTGTAGTGATGGTTCTGTTACCCACGTGAAGGTGGAGAAACGGCTATTAGAGTGAGCATGTGGCAAAGACTGACAATCCTGCCACCCTCCACTTCTCAGCAATAACTGCCTCAACTACTCAATAGAACATTAAAGGTGGTAGTTGGATGACACAAGGGAAGGTGAGCAATTAAACAGGGTGGTGACACATGGCTTTTCCCCCATGGGTTCAAGGTTGAACATTCCCCTCCTTATCCTTAGAAAATTATGCCCTTTTCAATATGGTTGCAGTGAACATAGCTGGTTGGGTTTATTTAATTAATTTGCATAGTTACATGATTCCACAATTTAATATGTATGTTACATATCCTGATATACCATCGGTAACAGTTCTAATCACCGAAACATAACATAACCAATCAATGGTGGGGCTTTGGCCTTTAGCTCCACACCATGATTGTTTACAATATATATATATCATGTATATTTAATGCATCGGGGTCAAAATCGGGGATGTTACACAAGTTGAGGACTTGCTTGAGGCCATGCAGTGCTAGCTGGTTGGAGTACCACAAACATGGGTTTGATTGTTTCATCGGCTAACTAGAGCCATATTGTGCTACCATGATCAGCACCCTCCTCAACCTCGGGCTTAGAGGCCTGGGTGTATATATTTTTTGTATGACCGTGTAGTATATTTTGGTGGCTCAGAAGCCCCAATTTTGTATATGACACTTATGTATTATGACGTCACTTTTTGAGCTTAATGAATTTTTTTTTTATGATGATCGATTATTATTCTACTTACATGTGTAAAATGTGTTTGTCATATGCTTATGGTGTATGAAACAAATGCCAATATAGCACATAGTTAGCATATGAATCAACAACTTGTCGTATGAATCTTGGAACATGAATGTATGTTATACTCTCAAATTGTCGTTCTAGCAATCTAACACGTAAGAATCTTCGTAATAATGCCAGATCCCTAATACAATACAAGACATTAAGTTTTGAAACCACTAACTATGAATCAGTATGTACCTCAACAAAATGAACACCATGCAAAATGGCGTCACGTAATAACTCAATTGTGACACTATATTCAGAAACATTTTTTTATGAAGGATGTAAACATACGCCTCCTTAAGACAATACTTGATCCGTTGGAGTATAGATCACCCAAGTAACCGAAGCTAAGTTTTGAGTGTGGCATCTAGCACCATTAGCGAATCCTATGTAAACAGAAGACTCCATCGACATCTTCCATAACAATTGAAAGCTAATCAACAAACCCGATCACCATAAGAAGACCTAACTATGCAATGCAAAACTATACAATAATATACAAAAATCAGCCCTGGATGAATATCATGCATAGTATTTTTTGAGATAGAGCCCATTTCTAGGCTTCGCCAAGGATGTTCCTTCATAATCAACCAGCTCATAGGCGCCTTTCTCTAAGGCACATTTAACCACGTAAGGACCATGCCACATGGGATTAAACTTTCCTGCCCCCAAGCATTCCTTGGCTTGATCCCACAAAAGGACCAAGTCACCTTCACTAAACCTCCTAGGATGGACAAACTTATCATACTGGACCTTAATGCGATGCTTGTTAACCTCTAGGGCCATTAAGGCATCTCAGTATTGCTCATCAAGCTGCTCTAAGTGGACCAAACGCTCTTCCAATGTAGAAGTGTCTGGTAAAAGCTCCACAGCTAGCTTTAGAGAAGGGATTTTGTATTCAACCGGTAATACTGACTCCACCCCATGCACAAGCTGATAGGGAGGAAAATCGATGGTAGTATTAACCACGGTTCTATAGGCCCACAAGGCAGGATACAACATGATATGCCAATTATTCTTGCTTTGTGCGATGGTTTGCTGGAGAATGGACTTAAGTGACTTGTTCATTGCTTCAACCTGTCCATTCGCTTGAGGGTAATAAGAAGAGGAGTGCTCTTTCTTATACCCTAACTCGGAAGCCAACTCTTCCATCATTTTGTTCTGAAAGTGTCTGCCATGGTTAGTGACAAACTCTTTCGGAATTCCAAATCGGGTGATAATATGGTTAAATACGAAATGTGCGGTAGTCTTACCATCGGATTTAACTACGGGCATATCCTCTTCCCATTTTTTGAAGTAATTGATAGCCACAATAATATGATGGTGCCCCCTAGCCAAAGCAGGATTACAATCCATAAAATCAAGCCTCCACTTAGTGAAGGGACTGACGGTGACAATAGGATGAAAAGGGGTGGGACGCGAGTGCATATTATGTGCAAACACTTGGTAAGGGTGGCACTTCTTAACCGCATTAATGCAATCCTTAAAGATGCAGGGACAAAAATAACCCTCTCTTAAGATTTTTTGGGATGTATAATGCCCAGATAAATGACCACCACATGCCCCTCCGTCGAAATCATTAATCTTGACCTCAGCCTCATCATGAGTTAAACAACAACGTAAAATGGAATCCACCCCATGGTGGTACCAAGTATCATCCACTATGAGGTAGTTCTTCACTACGTGACGTAGTCGTCATCACTCATCCCATGGGAGGTGAGTGGGGACCTTCAATGTTTGCAAATACATGATAATATCCTTGTACCAAGGGACCATAGTTGAGATTAGGAATATATGGTCATCAACAAAAGAACCCTCATAAACTTTATCTTCCTCCAAATTTGGGAAATCTGATATGACCTCGACAAAGATTAATGATTTGTTCAATTTCACCAAAATGAACTTGAGATCAAACTCTTGCAAAATTGCAATCCACTTATTATTTTTTCCCCCAATAATCCTTCTAGTGAGGACTAACTGAAATGGATTGATGTGAGCTACAACCAAAGTTTGGAGAAGGAGAATGTAATGTCTCAAACCCTGTACCGTATGAGAGGTGGCTAAGGCTAGCTTCTCCACATGGGAATAGTGAAGTTCCGCATCAATAATGTTTCGACTTAAATGATATATGACATGCTCATGGATTTCCTCTTCTTGAACCAATACCATACCAACTATCTCCTAAGACGTAGCGACATAAATCAAAAAATCATGGCTATAGTCTGGTGGACTAAGCATGAGGATCGTTGCTAAGGATTTCTTAAGAGCATCAAAAGACTCCTGGGATCACTCATCCCAGTAAAAGGTGGTGTCCTTCTTAAATAGACGCATGAAGCCTTTAGTCAAGTTGAAAAAATTGACCACAAACCTTCGCAAGAAGTTCGCCATACCTTGTAAACATTGAAGGTATTGAATGTTACATGGGGGAGACAATTGAAGTATTGCCTCAAACTTCAAGGGATCGACTCTAATACCCTCCTTGGATATGATGAATCCTATTAAATGACTAACTTTCATGCAAAATATGCACTTATGAGGATTTAAACAAACTTGATAATGACGACATATTTTGAACACTAATCACAAATGGTAAGGATGACACACTATCAAATGAGAGTGAGAAGTGAGATCACCCAAATATACTTCAATAATCGTTTTAATATCATGAAATATTAAGGTCATGGCCCGCTGAAACATAGCTGCGGTGTTTTTAAGGCCGAAGGGAATCTTTCGATATGCAAAAGTTCCCCAAGGAAAAATAAATGCGGTATTATGTTGATCTTTGGGATTAATTTGTATCTAATTATATCCATAAAATCTATCCATAAAATAAAATACCTCACTTCCCACACACTCATCTAAAATTTGATCAATAAATGATGTAGGGAAATTATCTTTACGACAGGCTCGATTTAAATCATGGAAATCATTGCATATTCAGATCACTCCCTACTTCTTATCCACCAGAATGGGATTTGAAACCCACTCCATCAAGGGAATGGGATAGATAAAACTAGCTTTAAGAAGTTTCTGTATGTCTTCTTTAATGGCGGCTGCTTTTCTAGGATTCATGACACGCAAACATTGTCGAACCGGTTTTGCATCCAGATAAGTCTTGCTTTCGTGTTCGACAATACGAGGGTATATACCTAGAATTTATTCATATGACCAAGAGAAAATATCACAAAACTCCTTAAATAGCTCGGTATACTCTTTAATCTCATCGAGGGAATAATATGCCCCAATGTAGACATTCTCAATCTTACCGGGATCACGAGAAATATTGATAGGAATCGTTGGTGACAAGTTAGCCATGTTTCCTTCAACCATCTGACCATGAGAGCTTAATGGGACCATGGGGATACCAATTTTCTTACTTAGAATCACCCTAAAGTCATCACACTCTAAATGATCAAGCTCAGGAAGGAAATATGATCTATGGTACAACTCTTCCCAAGGTTTTTCAATCCCATACATGGCCTCAAGAATAGCTTGATCTGAGGGAAAAACATGATCAAGGAATTCATGAGAGTGAGATGACTCTACTACCCATGTAGGTAGCACATAAGGGTCCTCCTCCTCTATCTAGGAAGAGGAAGGACTAGGCTCTACAACATGATCAAGATTCACTTGATATTCCACCATTGTTGTAGGAAATGACGTGTCTATCTTGACAGGCACACTCGAAGTACTCGGTGAAGGAAGAATCCAAGGATCCTCCATATGAGTAGTGCAAAAAGATACCAAATTTGACGATGATGAAGCCCCACCACGACTAGACTTAATCATAAGAATGGACACATGACAATTAAAAGTTCCCATGAGAAAAGGATAGATACCCACACCCATATTCTTAGTAGTTGGCTGAGAATGATTGATAATCAGGATAGAAGCTCCTGATTATGAGTTGACACTCGAATTATGAAATGAATTTTGATCAATAATAAGGATATTCCCATTAAATGGAAAGCAAACCACTAGGAATGGGGAAGAAGCTACAACTTGCATATTGTACATACAATTCCTACCCAGCAAAATATTGTAGTCAAGGGGTGCATCAACCACCTTGAGCTCGATCACGATAGTCTTCCCTCCCAATTGTACCTCTAGAGAAGGAAGTATACCGTGTAGCTGAAATGACCTGCCATCAAAAGCAGTCAGCATGTTGGAAGACTGAGACAATGTGAGAGAACCTAAACCCTTCCAACAAGACAAAGACATCATAGAAGCAGCAGGACCTTCATCAATGACAGTACGCATGATGGTGTTGTTGAGACACTCTACATGAATAAAAAAAGACACGTAGTAAGGCAAGCAAGTATGGATTCCACGAGTTTCAAATTTGATCATGGAAGAAGAGGTATCATCACTAACCCCAAGAGCAGGAATAAAGGAATTTCTCTCCGAAGGACAAGTCTAAAGCACTTCTAATGCGGACTTTGCATAAGTACTCTAGACCAAATCCTCAACAAATGAATAGTTCTGGGCGGCTCGAGAATTAGGATTGCACCTTGAGTGCTTTAGGAATCCCTTAGGAATGTGAGGTAGAAATTCAGGTTTATCCGTAGGTTTTTCAATTTGCAAAGAGCTCTTGGGTGGATCAGATTTTTTCCCAAGGTCTAGTTGTAATGAACCATAACCTTTCACACGTGTCACAACATTGGTATCTTTCACCATGTTGATGCAATTGTGACCACTAGTGGCCTCCAGTGGGTTTTGAGTTCCACTAGACACACAACTAGGATCAATGGTCCTCGAGTTCATATTTTTATTATTAGGTAAAGGATTAGTAAACACAGCTGGGCCCTGTGCTAAGAACTTCGAGGCGTCCTCAATACAAGGGCACAAGTGAGTGAGATGATTGTCCTTACACAACTTACAAGGAAACTTTATCTTACACTTAGGCTACTTGTCCCCCCAAGCATTGTTCATGTTCTTGTCATTATTATTACCATTTTCACTTTTATTCCCACCCTTACGATTATTTTTTCCTTTCTTTTTATTCCTTCCTGGATACTAGTTTCCTTTCGAGTTCGATGTTTGCACGAAGAGTACACTCGCTCATTAGGTAGGTTGAGATGAAATCATAGCTTATACAGACACAGGCTAGTTAATCGATAACTAGATCACTTGTTTCATAACTAAGTCTATAGGTTTGGTACTTGTGGAGCCAACAATACCATCAGCATGTGGCCCAAGTTTAATCTTGGGGTCGAAATTGGATCTTGGAGCATTCGGGATAATTTCATACAAGATTCTGGATTGAGCATAGATAAAATTCAACTCTTGAGCCCTAAAAATAGCTTGGTATTCATTTTGAACACCGAACATAGAAACATCCTTCGCGATGTAAGGTAAAAATGAATTAAGGAACCACTCTAGAAGAAAATCCAGTGGTATAAAGGCTTTAATTAATCATTTCCATCTATGCCACTCTTGAATATGATTTGAAATATGCATGGCTTTGTCTTGTTGAAAGGTCGACAAGAGTTCGGTACCGATGTCATTATGTATCGGTAGCTAAAAATGATTAAGGAAAGTCATGGCAAGGTCATCAAATGTAGTATAGGTCCCCCCCAATAACTCTATATACCATTTCTCTGCAGGACTCGTGAGGGTGCATTGAAATAGCGTCAAACAGATGGAGTCATTGCGTAAGGAATTAGAAGAGCACCAAAGGTGGAAGGTTGTGACATGCTCAACTGGATCTTCACCAGCCTTACCTTCGAACTTGGGAATGTCCAAAGGAAGCTTGGTAGGGACTGTTGGCCATCTCAAATTATGAAACAAAGGATCATTTGTCAATCTTGAAAAATCAAGTAGGTTCAAGGTCACAAGGAAAGGGAGACTAGGTTGAGTCGATCGATGCCACACTCCATGGTATGACTGATTCATATAAGGTTGATTGTTATACACACCATGGCCTTGGCCAGTGGGATAATAACCTCCTCCCATATGACCCATGAAGGGCTGCATGGAAGCATTGTGATGCGGAGTACCTTGATTATGAGGTGCTACAAAGACATAATTAGAAGAGTAAATGGGTTGTTGATACCCATACCCATATGATTGATAGTTTTTTCCATACTGTGGTCCATAGAAATTTCCATGGGAAGCTCCATAAGCTATACCATGAGATGGTCTATGAGATGATCCATAAAGTGTCCCATGAGATGTTCCATGAGATGGTCCATAGTTAGGTATATGGGAATCTCCATGAGATGGACCATGAGATGATCCATGAGGTATTCCATGAGACAATCCAGAAACAGGTACATGACCTGGAGACACACCAGGAGGCACTTCGCTTTGTGATACTACAGTGTTAGCAGTCATAGGATGAACATGGCTTGTAGTCAAAATCCAGCTTGAAGGACCACTAGAGTTAGGAAGAGGATGCATCAAAAAGGAATTTGAAGGAATAGGTTGAGAATATGATGGAATATGTGAAGGAGAATAGCTTGTACCCCCAATATTCACATGTCTCGGGTGAGGTCCCCGAAGAGGAACACTAGTGCTAGGTTTAGTCTATGTTTGTGAAGGAATTTCCACCATTGGAGTGGATGGTGCAATGTGACTACTATTACCAAACCTCTCTGCATGGAAAGGAATGGAATTGCCCCCAAGCGCAGTACCAAGGTCACCAACTAGTTCAACGTGAGGTGACGGACCAAGGTTGAGAATATCAGGCATGACATATATAATGTGGCCAGTGCTGGTGGGTTCATGGAGAGTCTCTTCACTTGGATAGTATAACCAATACCGAAAGTTGGAGCTAATGTAATCAGGAAAATGTGATAAATAATCTTGTGACGGTCCAATCCCATCAGGACCAAACTCAAGTGGAGTTCCATATGTACTTGAAGGATCAACTTCCACCACCAGAAGTAGGGAAGGTGGAAGCTTAGGGACCTCAAACTCATGACAACTCATGGTGAGATTTCTGTGTGAATCAAAGTGTTGACTAGTTCACCCAGACTGTCTAGCTCTCTCTCCTAAGGGAGGAGGAGACGAAGAAGGAAGAATTCTTGCTAAATGATGAGTGCGATGGGGATCTGCACGCGGATCCACAATTACTCAACAAAAATAAATGACTCGATCTATTTACACAACCCCAAGTAGACTAGCGTGCACAGAGCATACACCTAAGAAAATCTAAATCCAAACAACAAGTAAACCAAGGGTAGGATAAATGAGCTCCCGAATGAATTAGGTGTGTATCTCCTAGGAGATGATTGGGCTCCCATACACAACAAGCAGAGGTTTGTGACCAATTATAGTGCCCCTCAGCTTCAATGCATATAGTGACTATGTTGCTCGACCCCTACCTGGCGAGGATACCTGCAGAATAACCTCTGCAAATACCCCCTCGATAACCTAGGTAAAGCAACTAAGGCCACCTCAATATAACCTATGCTCAAGTGGACAGTCGCAAGAAGGATTGACCATATGGGAAGGGTAGAAAATCCTAAAGCCTGAAAGCACAACTAGTACCCTAGGGGTGCATCAGTCAATACCTCAAAGGCCCTCGATATGAATACTATCCTAGAAATATATCTGATGCTCACAGAAATTAACTAGGGTCATCCCAGTCACAATCATGTGCACTACCTCGTGCTTAACTCCGGTGTAAGAAGAGCATCCTGAGAAACACTAATTATACCAAGGGTTTCACACTCTCACCTGGACAGACACCTAATTGTTTTGTTTAGTAGTCTTCAAGAATTAACTTACAATGAACTATTCCAAGACCCTAAAACCTAATCATGTTGATGCAGCCTACAAAAGAAAAGAGTGTAATTCATTTGATTAAACGTTGATT